>PVJS01037332.1:0-19978 GCA_004027185.1 Glis glis
TTTTTTTTTTTTTTTGCGGTACCGGGGATTGAACGCAGGGGCGTTCTACCTCCGCGCTACACCCCCGGCCCTATTTTTTTATAATTTATTTTGAAACTGGGTCTCACGAAGTTGCAGAGGGCCTCACTAGGTAGAGAGGGAGAGAGACAGGGGGAGAGAGAGAGAGAGAGAGAGAAAGAGAGCGAGCTAAGGCTGGCCGCGAACCCGGATCCTCCGGTCCCCGCCTCTCAAAGTACTGGGATTACAAGCATGCGCCACCACGCCCGGCATTTTCTCTATCTTCTTTATTCAGTTTAGGAAGGCTGTACATGTCTAGAAATTTGTCAATTTCTTTTAGGTTTTCCATTTTGTTGGAGTATAGTTTTTGAAAATAGTTTCTGATAATCCTCTGAGTTTCCACGCTGTTGGTGATATCACCTTTTTCATCTCTTATTTTAGTAATTTGAGTTGATTCTCTTTTTCTTTTGGTTAGGTTGGCTAATACTTTATCTATTTTATTTTTTTCAAGAAACTAGCTATTGGTTTCATTTATTTTTTAATTTTTTGCTCTCTACTGCATTTTGTCTCTGATTTTAATGATTTCTTATCTTTTACTGGCTTTGGGATTAGACTGTTCCTGTTTTTCAAGGACTTTCAGGTGTGTCATTAGGTTATTTATTTGGTGATTTTCTGTTCTTATGTGAGCACCCAGTGTTATGAATTTTCCTCTTAATACTGCCTTCTAAGTGTCCCAGAGATTTTGATATGTTGTGTCTCTATTTTCATTTTTTTTCTAGGAATTTCTTAATTTCTCTCCTTTTTTTCTTCTATGACCCTTTCTTCATTCAGCAGTGGGGTGTTTAGTTTTTATGTTTTTATGAAGTTTTTATGAAGATTTTATGAAGTTTCTCTGGGTGCAAATTTATTTTTAAATGAGAACTTTAACTTATTTTACCTCCAATTTTTACTTTCTGGATTGTCACCTGTAAAAGTGAAATTCTTCAAGTGACTGACTCCTCCAATAAGATGTTCCTAATATCATATTAGATTATTTATATTAAGCTCAGAAGTACAATTCATGCTCACCTACCATGGAGTATAATACGTAACAAGCAGTTGCACCAGGATTTCTATGCTTTCAGTCCATGTACAATATCCATTACCAAAAAGAAAAGGTTACCCAAACTTTGTGCACAGAGACAGATTAAAACCATAGTTAACATGTTTGGTGTGAATTAAATTATTTTTGTGTCTTCATGGTTAGCTATAGTAAATGATATTTCCAATAAAGAAGGAAAAATAAAGGAGAAAATTGGCTGATAATTAAAACCACAAGTGAGGAAGAATAAAACAAATATTGTGAGAATAGGAAAAGGTAGTAAATGATAAGAAAAATTTAGAAGTACATAAATGAAGATTTAAAATATTAAAATGATAATTGAATGTGATTTGAGAGGAATGATGTGATCCATATACTCTTTAGAGTCATGAAGATAAATGAAATGATTAACAAAGGAAAATTGAGGAGAATAATTTTGATGTACGGGGAAGATTACTGGGCTTAATCTCAAAAGCTAGTTTCCAGTGGCTATTATGACATATCTGAGCCACCAAAGGCAAGTAATTTCATTTTTTCTAGATTTTCATTTCTCATCTATAAAATAAAAGATCAAATTAAATGTTCTCTGCTATCCCCCACTGTCTCTAAACACAGTTACAATTTTGAGAAAACTGAAACCACTGAAAAATTGTAATGTCTGCATTACTGATTTTTTTCTTTTTCTTACACTCATGATAGCTTCATTCTATAATACATTTATTATCATATGATATTGTCACCTTGTAAAGAATATTGATTCAGCTGGAATTACCAAAAAAGAAAGAAGAAAGGAAGGCAGGAAGGCAAGCTCAATCTAACATTTCTTTTTCTCTACAAATTTCTCAAAGCTTAGATGAAAGACTGGCTTGAGAATGGTATGTATGTATCATAGTTAAATGGAAAGCTGGAGGGGGAGGCTAACACAGGAATCTTAAATAGAGACATGGTATTTATATTTAGCATTTCCTTTCCATTCAAGATTCACCATCCATTTTTAAAATTCCCAATATATTCCATAGTGACAACTGAAGGAATATTGGGTGGTATCCTGAGTAAAGAGAAAGTACAATGTCCTCAGGTTGCTTACCTAATTTGGATCTAGTAGTAGAGGATTCTTATTGTAAAAAAAAAAAAAGAGCAATTTGTGTAATTTTGTCCTTTGGGGTTTTCATTTACTCAAGTTCAAAAACATATTTCATTTTCATCCACTCACACAGATTTGAATGTCTATGATGGCACCTGGCACACAGCCAGTTCTTGAAAAATAAATAAACAAATGGATGGTTGGTCGGTAGATGAATAGATGGACAGATTAACCGTTATTTCTTTCACCTGGCTTCTTCACTCCTCACAAAACTTAGTGCTATTTGGAATTGCTCTGAACACATACAACCTGAAATTTACTTCTTTATTATCTAAAAGTAAAAACCCTAAAGGAATAGATATTAAAAATGGAAACAACAGTCACAGATTGAACAACGCCAAGGAGTACTAGTCACATTGTATTCTGTGTAAATGCTGAACCCTGGAAAACGCAAGGGAGCAACCTGGCAAAGTGGAAAATTGAAATTCGTGTACACAAATACTTGATAGATGTTTTATATGAGTTATTCAATGAAGTTCAAAAACTAATTTAGGAATAAAGCCGGGCGTGGTGGCACACGCTTGTAATCCCAGTACTTTGGGAGGCGGAGACCGGAGGATCCAGGTTCGCGGCCAGCCTCAGCTCTCTCTCTCTCTCCCTGTCTCTCTCTCTACTTAGTGAGGCCCTCTGCAACTTTGTGAGACCCGGTTTCAAAATAAAGTATAAAAAATAGGGCCGGGGGCGTAGCGCGGAGGTAGAACACCCCTGCGTTCAATCCCCCGTACCACAAAATAAATAAATAAATAAATAAAAACTAATTTAGAAATATATTATTAACTCAAATAAAAATCTTTTAAAAACCTGAGGCTCAGAAAAAAACAAAGTTATTTACCTAAAATCCGAGCTAGTGAATGCCCAAGCAAAGATCAGACCTACATCTATCTATTCCAAAGTTTCCACTTTTTCCAACATACTGTAATAGTCTATTCATAAGACTCGAACTGTTCACCTTGTTATAATTTTACAATTTACCTCAATGCAGCAACATTCTATTTATTTCAACCTAGGCCTTTTCTCCTAGATCGGTTCACAATAATGGTACCTCTTATAAGGTTGGAAATGTTAGCCTGGTGTGGTGGCACATGCCTATAATCCCAGTACTTGAGAAGCTGAGACAGGAGGATCGCAGGTTCAAGACCAGCCTCACCAATTTAGCAAGACCCTGTTTTAAAATTAAAAATGAAAAGGACCAGGGGTGTAGCTCAGTGGTAGAATGTCCCTGGATTCAATTCCCAGATCTACAAAAATTATAAAAATATTGCTAAGTAGTAATTGACTCATTAAAATGGCACCAAGATGACTGTATAACATCCTTACCAAATTGTGAACTGGGTGTAGTGCACATACTTGTAATCCCAGTGCTTGGAAGGCTGAGATAGGAGAATTGTAGGTTCGAGGACAGCCTCAGCAATTAGTGAGATTCTCATCAATCTAGAGGGACCATGTTTCAAATTAAAAATAAAATAGGGCTGGGGGTGTAGCTCAGAGGTAGAATGCCACTGAGTTTAATCCTCAGTACCACAAAAAGTGTTACTATGAAAATTAACTTAAAATAATAAATAAAATAAAAATGTTAATTTTGAAGATTTCAATAAAATAGTCCCCAAACTATTATTCACATGACTAAGTCTGATTTGATCCTAAATAAATAAGTCCCCAATATTAAATTGCTATTCTGCAAGAGAACTTCCAAGCAGAATCAGATAGTACATTACAGGTAAGCTTTTGAGTCATCTAAGGTGACATAAAAATGGCACTGAACTATCCTAATTAATTCATCCTCCCCTTCTCTGTGGTTTTAATCATTTTTCTTGAACTTTTGCTAGAAGCTGTAGAGTACTCAATTAAGCTGGAGCTCTCTGGCAAGTGCCTGGAGTGCTGACAGTTAGTATATACAGACATGAAAGCCATATGCTTTAGATACCAGATAATCACATAGCAATACACTATAACAGCCCAAAATATAAAATCAATCTTCTACCACAGTTTTTTAAGTTGACATTGGATCATACTGAAAAATAAAACAGAAAGAATGTAGATATGATAGCTTAAAGATCCCTGTATTAAGTCATCTAATTCTTAGTATAACCCTAGAAGGCAGGTGTGTTATTACCCCCGTTTACAAATGCAGAATGTGAGATTTGAAAGGGTTAAATTCCCCCTCAAGTTGCACAGGTAGTAATGGTAGGACTTGCATTCGAATCAAGACAATGTTTCCTCTTAGAGCCTATATTTGCAGCCACTCGGTTGAAGAGTGAGGAAGGAAGTGTCAGTGGAGCACAACTTATCCCCAGGGCCATTCTTTATGCAGTTTCATCTACTTAGAAGGAGCTCCATTGCAAAATATTTGCTTAGTAGGTATCGGAAACCTCCTGTGCAATGCCATATTAAGTTATAAATCAACTTTCTTTCCAAACAGAAGCATGGTAACCCTGTCTCATTTTAAAATAAGCAAAACTGCCTGTTACATTTTAGCTTATTTAGAACTAAGACATCTACAAAGAGTGTGTGTGTGTGTGTGTGTGTGTGTGTGTGTGTGTGTGTGTTACTAGGGATTGAACCTAGGGTTATTCTGCCTCCGAGCTACACCCCCAGCCCTTTTTAATTTTTTTTTTTTTGTTTTGAAATAGGGTCTCACTAGATTTCTGAGAGTCTGGCTACATTGCTGAGACTGTCCTTGGACCTGTGATCAGCTTCTCAAGTACTCGGATTACAGGCGTGTACTACTACGCCCAGTTACAAACTTTGTTAATAGATAAAATTCATGCAAGATTCATGCTATAAGTCAGATTCTTGGGCAGAGAAAAATATACACAGTATATTCACATGATCATATATTATGGGTTTCAATACAGTTGCAGATAGTTTTTAAGTGGATGAATTAGATGTTTGTGGGATCTGTAGAAAACATAATATGTCAAGGTAGAAAAGAACACAAAAAGTCATCCACTCTATCCCATTAGCCAATTGATAAACTTAAGTTCTGTTTTAAGTACCTCACAAAGTGGACATCCAACCTTTGAATGAACATTTCTATTTAATTGTGAGTAAATGCACTATATGTTTTTATCAGTCAATTCTATCTTTGGATGGCTCAAACTACTGAATTCTACTTTATATTTGAACTAAGATCTCTTTTCCTTTAACTTCACCTTCATAGTCATCTTAACAAATGGTACGCTGTGAAGTAGAAAACTCTATGGTCAAAGAATGGATGCAAAAAAGAATCTTCTTTTGGCCAGGCATAGTGGCACATGTCTGTAGTCCCAGTACTTGGGAGGCTGAGACAGAAGGATTAAAAATTGAAGGATAGCCTCAGCAACTTAGCAAGACCCTGTTTCAAAATAAAAAAGGGCTGGGGGTGTAGCTCAGAGATAGAATGCCCCTGGGTTCAATCCCTAGTACCAAAAAAAAGTCTGCTTTTGAATCTCTCATAACCCCAGATTACAGAGCTCTTGTCCATTTTTATATGACAAAACTTGGGACCAGAGAATAACTTTGTGCCAAATCATAGGACTATTTAATAGCAATAAAACTAGACTAGGGTTAGGGATATAACTTAGTGGTAGAATGCATGCTTATCACATGTGAGAAACTGAATTCAATCCTTAGCACCACAAAAATAAAAATACATACATACATTCACAAAAATAAAAATAGGCTATAATTCAGATCTCTGAATTCCCAGCACAGTGCTATTTACTGTATATTGCCCTAGAGTATCCTTGGTGGTTTAAGAACATGGACACTGGAGCCAGACAGTCTGGGTATTAATTCCACCTCCACAAAATACCAGCTATGTATTCTGAGGCAAGCTATCTACCATCTCCATGCCTCAGTTTCTTCTTTTGAAAAATGGTGATAATAATAGTACTTCCCTTATATACTTTAGGAGGACTATCTATGTGAGTATGTATGATATTATTAAAAAAGTGCCAGAACATAGCAAACTTTACTCAATAAATATTGGTTACTATTATTGCTATTATTCTTTCCAAACTTGCAAAACATTGCCAATTCACAACTATATTACCAGTGATTTCCAAAGACTAGTCTCCCCTAAAAACTGTTTGACTCGAGAATTCCTTTTCTCTACTGGGGAAGATTAATATCAGCATCCTAGTTATTATATCTAAAATACATAATTAATTTATCATCTGTAAGTTTTGGGGTTCTACTTTCAAGCTTCTCTCACAGAAATTAGATCTTTTAACAGTTTATTAATTCTATTGCCCGGCAGAGTCTTGGGTAAACCTACTGACTTTGCGAAACAAAGAGAAAACATTTTCTCCCCAGCAAACCCAAGAGTTTTTAATCACATCCAGGAGAAGATGTAAAGAAAGAGTTGCAAGCAAATCTAAAAAGAAAGGGAGAATTTCCATGACATAAAGGTCTTCTTCCTTCCAAAGAGGAAATTGCAAAAGCATATAATTAATTCTCTGTGATTTAGGTCAATAGAAACAGTAGCCATCTTAACATTTTTTCAGACTTATTTCCTTCTTTCCTTCCTTTTCATATGTGGTAGTGCAGATTGAACCCAGGGGTATTGTACCTCTGAGCCATACCCCCAACCCTATTTTAGTTTTTATTTTGAAACAGGGTCTCACTAAGTTGCTGAGGCTGGTCTTGAACCTGTGATTCTCCTATCTCAGCCTCCCAAGTACTGGGACTATAGGAGTGCATCACCACGGCTGGCTAATAGGTTTTCTATATAAATAAATGTCAACCACCAAGTGTAAACCCATGCCTAGATTACTCTCCATATAAATCTGTTATTCACCAATTTCTAGAGGAGGATGTCCTCTTAAGTTAAATTAATGGGAGGACCTCATAACAGAAAGAAGAAATATACAAAAAATCTATTTTCTAGATGTTTGCAACGTTAGGAATCAAAGATTGTATCTACAGCTATTTAAGTTAATCTAAACACTAAAATTATAACTATAGCTATTTAGAAGTATATACTGACTCATTTATTTTAATATAAAAGTGGATCCACTCTATAAAACACTTGCAAAATGTTTGACTAAATACAGTGTGTTCCCCTGTAGTGTGAGGATGATGATAAAATAAAAGGAAAAAAGTATATACAACCCTGTCCTTGGCCCTTCATTTTTTCTGGATGAATTTAAACAGAAGATATTTAAGCCAAATTTTTTCTCAAGAAGACAAAGTTTTATGAAGCAATAAGGATGTTAACTACACATTAACACTAGGTCAGGTGGCAATTACTAATTCTCCTTGTTTATTTTAAGGTCTTATAAAATAGCAGAAGACAAAGAGGAATGAAGAATATAAATGGGAGCAAAAAGTATGGTTACACAGGCCTCTCATAAGTATAGACATGGCTTTTGAAAAATTCTAGAAATCCTTCTGTGTCTATGTCACACTAGGAACAATTAACATAATGCAGATATACTGATAAGATAAAAATTCCAACCATGTAACAAAAATGCAGTTGACAACTTGTATATTATGCAATTATGACTGTCATTTTATTACTGTTATTAATTTATTAGTATAATTGCAATTTTTTTCAATGTCATAATGTGATAATAAAGGACTTGTCATTACTAAGTTAACCTCCGAACATCTCTGACCTCCGGGGAGGTAGCTGCATGCTTTCAGACCAAAATGAGCTGTCAGTTACCACAACGACATTTTGATGACTACATTATCTTGTAATTAAATGTCTCAACAAACGTCTGCTTTTGATTGACAAGTAGTTAAGACTATCATTGACCACAGGGCAGTTTCTTTATATTTCAAGAATAATTTTTAGCACTGAAGCAGAAAGACAGGTTTAAAAAATTAAAATGCTTCCAATAATATATTTATTAATCTATATTTGGCACTGGTAAAACAAAGAAAATTCTGCCAAATTTTATATATTTGTTGCATAATCCATTGTGCTGTATAAACTTTAACAAATTTATAGAATAATTCTATCAGCTACCCCATATCCAATTTTCCATGACTGAAATAATTGAAAGCTACAAAACATGCATGCGCGTACATGCTTTATGATCATTATTCAATTTCTTGCCATTCTTGAATCCAATGACTTATTTCAATATTCTAAGGACAAGATAGGTCACATATGACACATACATTATATTCCTTCTCCTTTTTCCTGTTTTCTTCCTTAATAAACAGACCACTAAAGGAATCCATTTCATACTTTGGTTCACAATACAGACATTAACATTTGCGCTATTTCAGTTTGAATGAAAACTTTTCTTCATTGAGGCTAAATATTTATTCTATTTTAATAATTTTTAAATCATAGGAAACTGAATGAGCAGAAAGATAGTAAAATAGAGTTGTCATGTACCATACCATAAGATTCCCATAAATTATAGAGCCAAGTGTTCAACTATAAAGCCATTGAGAAGTTAAATTTAAGATGACCATCCTCAATTTCATTTTGGTTACTTCTATTATGTTAGTAAAACAGTTTCTTAAAAATAAAAACTAAGCCAGGCATGGTGGTGCATGACTGTAATCCCAATACTTGAGAGGCTGAAACAGGATCACAGGTTTGAGGACAGTCTCAGCTAGTGAGAATTTCATCAACCTAGTGAGACCCTGTTTCAAAATGAAAATAAAATAGGGTTGGGGGTATAGCTTGGAAGTAGAATGACCCTGGGTTCAATCCCCAGTACCACCAAAAAATAAATAAAAACAAAAATTTGCATAATTGTAAAAGAAACATTTAAAAAATGAGAATTTCTCAAGATTAAAATAAAAGTAACACATAAAAATAAAAATAAAAATAAAAGTTGAAAATTATACCAGTAAAGTGAAATTCTTTATTAAAACTCAATATTACCAGTATTAAATTTAAAGTAACTTTTTCTCAAACGCCATGGTGCAATTTTCTTTCACAAAGTAAAGCTTAGTTGCTTCAAGATTCTTCATTAAGTGTTCTACCTAGGATGGCTATATATTTAAAAATAAAAAGAACGATCATCTTGCTGGGTGTGGTAGTCCATGCCTGTAATCCCAGCACTTGGGAGGCTGAGACAGGAGAATCACAGGTTCAAGGCCAGCCTCTGCAATGCAGCAAGACCCTCAGCAACCTAGTGAGACCCTGTTTCAAAATAAAAAAATAAAAAGGGTGGGGTGGTGGTAGCTCAAAGGTAGAATGTCCCTGTGTTCAACCCCTAGTACCCTCCAAAAAAAGAAAGAAAGAAAAAAGAATGATCATCACTAACACAGATTTTATATTGTTAGTGTCAGAAACTGAATTTTATGGAAAGCTACTTACATGCGAACACAAACACTTCTCAAAAAGCTCACATAGAGTTCAGCTTAAAATGAGGGCTATTTGCAGTATTTAGGCTGAACTCTATGTGGAACATACTATTTGGAAATATTTGTTTCATATCTGAGTGAGTACTACTGACATTTTTTTCAAGTTATGAAATAACCTGACTTCTCAAAATGTATAACAAATTTTGGGGAGGTAGTAACCCTTTCTCCCCACTCTAGGTTAAACAAACCCTAACCTAAATCAACTTTCACAGCTCCCAGTTATCCTGAATATTCCTTAAGTAATCACATGTCAGCACACAAATGTTTATGAAACAAAAATAAATTCTATGGCCAACTTGGATGTAGCAAAGAAGAACTGAGCATCTCCTTTGTGCTGAGCACTTTCACGGTAACTGCAGAGCTCAACACGATCATTATTATGTGCATGTGTCACTGAATATAAGAAAGCAGAAGGAAAATGAAATTCCCATGTTGGAGCCAGGAGGAGGTAGAAAGGAGAACCGCATCACAGCATAACATGTGTATCATAATAAATTCACTGCTTATAGACCATGAAAAGTTGATCCACAGTAACTTAATGATAAGTAGCAACCAACATTATCTATTCTCCTTCAAAATACTATATATTCACAAATAATATTTATGTAACATACAAAAATAAAGATGTAAGCTACTAAAATACATGGGCACAAAGTGGGAAATTATTTTAAAAGAGAGGAAGGTGTTGACAGAGTAAAGAGGAACTTTCCAACCTCAGCATATCTTAGAATCTAAAGAAACAAATTAAGAAATAATGCAACTTGACATTGTACTGCAGTAAGAGAATACATTGATGATTACATTTCCTCTTAGCCAATGAAGAGGGTGGAGTGTCCTTATCTTTCAACAGCCCGGTTTCACAGTCAAAAAAATACTTACAAACTTAACTGTGTTTTTTGCCCAAAATATTATGAAAATTGTATAAGTTTATTTATATATCAAAGGAACATAAATACAAAAAATAGGAATTAGCCAAGCAGTTCACAGCCAAAACCCTTTTTGCCATCATTTTACATGTTGCTCCTAAACTCCTGAAACCTTTTCCTATGAAAATAATTCATAAGCACCAAGAATGACTGATCTAATTAGGTCCTTTTCAAAATTGGGAATATCTTTAGTATAACATTTTGAACAGTGAGGTAAGGAATTATGGATAAGAATATTTCACCAGAAAACAGCTTCGTTTGTGGTTCTATTGATATACTACTATTACATGTAGCTATATTGTCTTTCAGCTAAAAACCTAAGTAAATTGCATAAAATGTACCTTGCCCATCTTATTATAAAACCTCACAGAAACAACCACTCAGTCATTTGTCTAAGAGGCCAGTGAGATATCATCAGAGCAAACAAGAGAACCCAGAGTGACTTTCAAGCCTCTCTTTTAACAAGAACATTTATATTAGTCAAGTGTGCAGGAAAGACAGGGAGGAAGCAAATAAAATATAGCATGTTTTCTTAGATTGGAAATTAGCCTCCAAAAAAATTCAAAGAAGGAAACGAAACTGGAAGTTGGCCAAAAAGATCAAAATACTAGTGGAAATTGTGGAATTATGGCATTTTGACAGAGTCACTGTACCAGGCGCTTCCATCTAGTGATACTGCAATACCCTGACACATTCAGACTTTTAGATACAGAAACAAAACCCATGCAAACAACATTCTCAGGAACCATATTACATTCTTGTGTTATGAAATGGATACCTATTATATGGAAATCGATTCATTTAGACAAATATCACTTCAGTACTCAGTAGGCAGATGACAATGAATTTCACTACTGGCCAAGCCTGGGTAACCTGTTGAATTCTCTTGTAAATTTTGGTATCCCATTATCAGAGTGGCTATATACCCAATTTTCTTAAAACATGTTCCCTGGTTTATTCCTGTCGTTCCAATGTAACTATTATTATTTTGGAGGGGTACTAGGGTTTGAACTCAGGGGCAATTTATCTCCAAGCTAAATCTCCTGCCCTTTTTTATTTTATTTTGAAACAGAGCCTCAACAAGTTGCTAAAGTTCTCACTGAGTTGCTGAGACTAGCCTTGAACCTGTGGTCCTCCTGTCTCAGCTTTCCCAGTACTGGGATTATAGGTTTGCACCACCATGCTGAGCCCAGTATAATTAATAGTGCTCCCTTCTGCTCTCAAATTTGTTCCAGTTTGGAAGATAAATGATGTAGCCTCACTATTAAAATCCCATTTGCCATATATAAATATACACAATTATCTGCTAGAGGAAATATCTTGATCTTCTATATCCAGAGATTGTTCCTCTGAAAACAGTATGAGTAAAGCATGAAACATTTTCTAAGCCAACATAATATGGTGTGACCACTGAGCATGATCACTCGCAATTCAGTTACCTCCAATTTAACATACTGAGCCCCTCATTCACATGCAGTAAAGTGATTTAACAGCCATATACAATCTGACTCCCAATAAATTCTCTTTTTTTCAGTGTTCTTTTCAAAAAGAGATTTCACTTAGAAGATATTTGAGATGTTCTACATAAAATGAAACCATATAATCACAGGACCACCTATTCCTAGTAAAACTAACCTCCTATGATGAGGTTGCTATATGTTTTGGCATTTAGGAAGTTGCTCACAGACCAAGGTAATTGACTAACTTTTTACACCAGAAAGCAGAAAGGAACTGGCTATCGCTGTGTAGTGAGAGAGTTTATATAAAATCATATGCATGTATGTCACTATCACAATGAGCTATATTATGATGTGAGACCAATAAAAGTATAAAAAATCATATTGGGAACCAGATGTGACCTATGGGCTGTGAACTTGGTCATGTTAGTCCCTTGGCCTTTGGATAGAATGCATCTAGGAAGGTAGAAGCTCTACTGTTATCTTTAACTCCATAATATTCTGAAAATTGAACTACTAATCACTATATTATATAAGTAGCAGATAGTTTGTATCTGTAGAATTGCCTCAACTACCCACATTGCAACATATTTCTGTATAGGCATATATGTTTTTCTACATGACTCTGAAACCAGAAAAAGTATTCTTTCCTATATGGGCATGCGTGTGTTATGAAATGTATGTACATATGCCCTGAAACCCTGTTTCCTGGTTCACTAACTTCCAACAAGATACTGCCTGTCATATGTATTATTTTATATTGTTTGCTTAAATTTGACTTGTATAGTTGAGGTGATATATTTGTCACAAATATATATCAAATATGTTATGAATTAAATTAAGATATTTCATATATAACTTTCACAAATAATTTTTTGGTAAAAAAAGTTACCTTGGGGTGGTGTAGTTCAGTGGTAGAGCCTTGAGTTCAATCCCCAGCATCAAAAATAAGTTACCTTAAAGTATTATTCCACCTAAAATGTTAACTGAATTATTCTACATTAGTATCAAACTATAATTAAAATGTGAGTCCTTAAACATGAAATTATTTTTTAAAAGACAGTATTAGAAAACAGTTATGGTATTACCTTTGTGTAATACTACAAAGAAGTTTTAAGTTACACAATGAAATTTACTACAAAGAAGTTTTAAGTTACACAATGAAATTTGTGCTTATAAACCTCTTATCATATATGTCTTCTTTATATGTAAACCAGGAGGGGGAAAATTGATCAGCTGCTGCAATGCATTCTTTGTGCAATTCAACCTATTTAGTCCTTTCAGCCCTCACTTGCAGGGATCATGTTCTCTAAAATACACCAGTAGAAGTGTGCAAAGTCAAGGGTCATGTGTAGTTTTACTGTTTCTTAGTGTGTTGCTTTCAGGACTCTGTGCTTCAAATTCCTTTGTATTCAATGAAAATGATTTTATACTTATCTTTTTTGTTTTTAATAACCACTTATTCCTCCAGTACCCCCAAACCTATCAGTACTATATACCTCAGTACCTACATAGTAGAAATGTTACCATGATTTGTAATGTAAAGTGTCAGCTCATTCCAAATCGATCCTAAGACAATGTTACAACTCAGGTTGGCAAAAGAAATGGTGCCCCTAAATCTTGTGGGCCAGTATATTCAGCCTGAGTGGTCAGTTTTACAATTATTTCCATAAAATTTTGGAATGAGGCCTGGATCAAAATTGCTTCCCATCTTGTTCAGAATTAAGTCAGCCAGAATATACAATACATCGGTGCTAGTACAGCTTACTAGTGCAATGTAGGTTTCCTCCATTTAGAAAAGTGCAGTGATTCATCAGTAATTTAACCTATAGGCATTTGAAGGTTGGAGAGTACCTCTAAGGGGCTGTTGACCTTCAGCAACCGAAAGAACTGGAACTCCAGCCTCAGTCAATATATATTTATCTTTCTGTTGGGACTATTACAACTGTGCAAGTAATGCTGACCTTGAAACTTCCAGCACAGGATACACACAAATAATGTTCCCTAAAGGAAAAACATAAAAATACCTAAATAGGATACCCAGATCTAAAATGCACATTCTGTAAAGATCAAAAGAAAGTATCTGGACATTAAAATCACTTCTAAAACGGATAAACATATTTCTGTGATCCACTCGTTGGCTCTTGGATACATATCTGGCCATAAATGCAATAGACCAGAATCCTAAGATTTTGGAGTGCTAAATATTTCTGATTTTCCCAAAGGTTGGTGATAGTAAGACCCTGGTTTGTTTTCAGGTGAGCTAATCTTAGCTTATTTCCATCAGTATGGTTATACTATATACCTCTCAGATGTCATCATATCCTTTTATTGACTAACTAAATGGTGATATGCTGAAATACTCTTAACTATTATCAATTTTATCTCACATTATATTTGCTTCAAAGGAGATATTTTTCTCCTTACTAGCCATGGTCTGAATTTTTGTTAGGAACCAGTGGGCTATATGTACTCTTTCAGGACACTGACTAAGGCATCACTAAATATTTAACAATTCAAGTGCACTAAACAGAGGTCAAAAAGATTAAAGGAAAATGAAACAACTAGTAAGTCATGAGAATCCTTGGAGAATTAGCTGGACATATTGTTCAAGTAAAGTAGGAGACTTCAGAATAGATTTCATTTGTTTATAAAGAAGTGGGAAATTAATATATAGGGATAATATAAAAGTTAAAGGGAAGTAAGATCTTCTGGAAATAGATGTATTTATACATTAATGTTAGAACCACATAACTTTATTTCTGCACTTTTTCTTCTGAAATATACATATAGATAACTGGGGTACTACACAAAGGTCTAGGAATGATAATAGAAACATGAATGCAAATATTTTTTTAAAACCTCCTTATCAAATAACTGGTTTGACTGTTGAGTGGCATGGGGTCATTTGAATGTCTCTCATTTGGATGTCATCTTTGTTATAAAAGGAGACAACCATTTGGGGAGGAGGGGAACTCTTTTGTGGGCTTGTCAGAATAAAAAATTAAAAATCTTCCTGAAAAAATAATGATTATAATGCGGTCAACAGATAAAACAGAAATCAAGAGAGCGACAGACTTGCTGATATATTGATAAAAAACATTAACTATTATCCCATTGTGAGATCTAGCAATATTTACAATGTTAGGGAAATATTTACTTCATTCAAAATAGATTTTCAACTTATTATGAGGAATGATCAAATAAACCTTTACAGGACTTGTGTTCTCTGACGTACATCAACTTACTTGAGTTGACTTCTAAATTGGTTCATATAATTAAACAGAAACCTACACCTAGTTGCTTCTCAAGGTTACTGGTTTATGCCACTTTAACTCTGCATTGAAGAGAACTAGAGATTTCTCTATTCCTTTCATTAGATGCCCAATCTATCCCGATCTAAAATTATTGTAGTAATGTTCATACAAAGCTATTTTATGATTGTTTTGTTGTTATTATTGCTGTTTCCTTACCTCTAACTTTAGCTATTGCAGAGAGTGACCTCTACAATAACTTCATGGGCTTCCTATCATTTTACTCTTCAGTTCTCTCTTAATCCAAGCTAAATTTTGACATCCTTGACTTTTTCCCCATTTTCCTCAAAATTTTATCTTCTACAAAAACAGTATATTTATCATAGTAGGCATTGTTTTATGAAGGAAAAATGGAAGTATGTTGAGCCATTTTATAAAACTATTTTAACAAGGGCATGATAAAATTTAAGGTAGCATATTTTAGCTCGTGCATTAAAATCCCTTGGTTCTGGGGAGTAGAAGAGAAAAATTTCAAATTACTCTATTATATTAAAATAAAAAATGCAAATTTTGGAATGCAGCTTCTTACTGCTTCTACCATTGCCAAATCCATTTGCACCCCATGGCCATGTTCCTTACTTCTCTCCTCAACCAATTCCTACTCACCTTTCATGGGTAAGCTTCTTTAGCATTCCCACATTTAATAAAATTTCCATTGATTAAACACTTATAGGGAACAAAGCAACACACCATGATAGGCATTAAAGGCAAATAAACAGAAATATTGTGTTATAATGTTCTGTGCATAGAAAGTGGTAAAATCAAATCTGTGCCAGTATTTGAATTGATTTTGAAATACTACAAGTATAAATTTAAGCAAGGGCTGGGCGTAGTGGCACAGGCTTGTAATCCCAGTACTTGGGAGGGTGAGACCGGAGGATCCAGGTTCTCGGCCAGCCTCAGCTACTTAGGCCCTCCGCAACTTAGTGATACCCTGTTTCAAAATAAAGAATAAAAAGTAGGACTGGGGATAAAGCTCAGAGGTAGAATGCCCTTGGATTCAGTCCCCAGTACCACACACAAAAAAAATTAAGCAAGCAACATTGAAGGGCTCACCTATAAAACATTAGCTTGGTCAGAGGGTCAAACAAGCTCTTTTTTGAAGGGCCTTGATGGACCTATCTCATATCAATCTCTTCTCTGATCTGCTATAGTACTTGTTCTCTATAGTACATGATTTTGTATTTGTTTGCTGTAGAGTTCTCATATATTCTAATTTTTGTATGTCATGCTATAAGCTCTGATTTTCAAATATCTCATATTTCTTATAAATTTTCCCTACAACTATACAACTGTATACAATTATTGGATCAGCACATAATAGACAACCAATATAGAGTTAATTGGTTGATTGAGTCAAATGGAAGATTTTATGGACATTTGTCTAAATAGTAATTTAACATATTTAATATATTTTTATGTTTTTTAAAAAAGGGGCAATATATACCTCTTTTAGGGACCTATATGCACTCAAAATATGATATCTGTATGTCATTCACATATATGAAATCTGCACACTATCAAATCAGATGTAGAAATTTTATTTCAAATACTAGTAAATCTATACCCTGTCTTCCTATTTTCCAAATATAACAATGCATTATCAAGAGTGATAATCAATGATTTAAAAGAAAATTGCTGAAACTTGTCAAAATATAAAGGGGAAAATGATTATCTGTTTATTGCTTTGACGCACCAAAAATCAATAAATACTAAGGAATAAACCTCATAAGAGTTATAAAAAAATTTAGCTGGGCATGGTGGCACACTGCTATAATCCCATTAATTGGTAGGCTAAGACAAGAGAATCGCAGGTTCAAGGCCAGCCTCAGCAACTTAGCAAGACCTTCAATAACTTAATGAGACCCTGTTTCAAAATGAAAAACAAAATAGACCTGAGGGTGTATTTCAGAAACAGAACGCCCCTGGGTTCTATCACCAATACCAAAAAAAAAAAGTTATAGAAAAACCTGACATGAAACTAATCCCATCTCTATTCATGTTATGTAATCCAAATGACTTCTAGAGTTGCTAGCATATTATGCTTGACTTTCTTAATGAGCTATTCACAAGTGTGTATATGGAGAAATATACTTAATGACCATTGCATTATTTTCCTTTCTAATCTGCTCCATTCTCAGAAGTCCCCTGCTCGAGTCTCAAAAAACAATGTATGTGTTTTTTCTTTTGTATATTCAGTATCAATGGTGAGACAAAGGCTTTATCATGCAAAGCCATACTTCTTGTCAAAGTCTTAGGAAGAGAGTATCAGAGTAGGAATCAGGAGGATTAGATTCTAATATTAGCTTTCAAAGCTCAGGAAATCACACAACTTTATTCTCACCAAAACATACCCATTTGGTAATATGGATTTCTACAATTTGCATCCTCATCCCCTAGCCAACTCAACCCAATTGAAGAATATTTGTAATTAAAAAACTAAATGTGAAAGGTGGTTAACTATCTAGGAAAAATATGATGAGGTTTATCTTAACTTGTTCTCCACTTTGAGGAGAGAGAACTAATTCCTATTCACCTTTCTGAAGGCCTTATATTTTAAACCTTTCATCCCATTAGATTAACATTTTAATCTATTACACAATAATACTCAATATATAAAATGGAACCGCATAGTCTTAAAAGTCTCAGAGTAATTTTTAACTCAATATGAGAAATCTCAAAGAACCCAAAGAAGGCAAAAGTTCTCTAGTTCTAACCCATTTTACTATAGTTAAGCAGATTGACTCATAATATCATTTCTATAAATATGTGTCCTATTGTAATATGCTTCTAAGTTTCAGTCTTGCCTTTAGTAAAAGAAAATATGAGGTCTTATTATTGACAAGTATTTAAAAAAATAATGTATCCAGCTGGACTGGTCACGCATACCTATAATCCCAGTACTTAGGAGGTTGAGACAGGAGGATCTCAGGTTCGAAATGAACCTCAGCAACTTGGGGAGACTCTCAGCAACTTAGGAAGACACTATTTCAAAATAAAAATTAAAAAGGGCTGTAGGGTATAGATTGGAGATAGAACACCCCTGGGTTCAATGCCTTATACCGCACATAAAAAATAATATACCCAGTCAGTTACTGAGTACTTCTTCAGAAAAATTTTTCCCTGCCCTTCCAAGAGAATATGTAAAATTTGACTATTCATACTATCAGAGCTAGTGCCCTTTTAAAAAAATTCAAAAATTACTGTCCAAGACACTAAAATGTAAGACAGCAAATTTAACCACCAAAGACTCAAGCTAAATATTATTATAGGCCAAAGAGCTTTCACCAACACTTCTACTTCTCCAAAGAGGGCAATGACAGTGCACATAATATAGACCTATGAAACATCCTACCTATACTTTAAACTTCCCTCCTAGATAAAGCCTAGATGTTAATTTTGAAAAACCATCATGGTTTTGGTTTCTTTTATGAACTTATTCTACAGAAAATGATCTCCACTATTACTCTACATTTGGCTCAGGTGGATTTCAGTAACACGGGTTAACTTCATATTTAGTAATAACAGTCACTAAGGAGCACTTCTTACCAGAAGTATAGTATGAAGTCCTCAATTAAGTTTCATCTTTTACTTTCCATGTGACATGGTTGGGTTTCTTAGCTCTTCCGTGCCTTAGTAGAAAAATGTAGATACAATAGTATCTAGCTCAAAGGTTGTTATGAAGCTTAAATGAGTTAATATATAAAAAAGGACTTAGAAGAGGTTTGAGCACATAATAAGCATTTAGTAAGTATTAACAATTATTTACTATGACCACTTTTTATAAGCACACTAGATACTATCAAGGAAGTTAAGACATTTGAGACTAATTTTCCATCACAGGAATAAAGCAATAAAGGAAGTCTATTATATTAAGCACATGATAAAATTAACTGAATCTGACTCCTGTCACCCCCCCAAGCTGAAATCACAACCTCCCTGAAAGAAAAATTTTCCTTAGGTTTTTCATTTTTTTCTCTGTCAACTCTTCTCATCTACTACTGTTCTTCCAACTACAAACACACAGACATGAAAAATTAGCACTGACCTCAAAATGTTTGGTGTCAGAATTCAACTTGATAGACTGCTATCTATGCCATGTCTATAACAATCAGTTGTTTTATATATATTAGCCATGTTGCCAATGTGTGGTTGAATTTAATCTATAATGAATCTAATTATAACATTTAGTACCAGAAAAAAAGGGGGTGGGTGCACTTAAATACTAAGACAGTAATGCTTTTAAAACATTCAGACAATGAAGTATGAATAATCTTTTTGGTGCACTATTGTGATGGATATCTTTTAGGATTAAAAGTGAAAGAATCATGGAATTTTGTGACTGAAAGAGACCTTGAAACTATTGACTGTGGTCACATCATTTTACAAATGAAGTAACTTACCAAGTTTAAATAAATTGACTAATGATACCCAGGTAGCTGGTAAATCATGTCTAAAAAGGCATTCAATAATTAATCTACATTTCAGGTACTGATTTGGAAGAAACTAAAGATAACATGAATGAAAAATTCAGGACAAATCAATAGCTTTTGAAATTTTCAGGTTACAAGTTTTCAGATTTTATTTGTGAAATTTCATAAAAATGAAATTTCATAAATGCAAAATATGTATTTAAACAGTCAAGACAGTCTTCAGAGGCTTATTTATATTTAAAAGAATTATCTTCATGGACCTTTATATAGACATAGGTCTTAAGAGTATAGGAGCTTCCAATGAACAAA
>PVJS01037333.1:0-19977 GCA_004027185.1 Glis glis
TACCCTCCCCTCCTCTCCTCTCCTCTCCTTTCTTCTCCCAAAACTTTTTTGTTGGAGCGTCTTTTTCCTTTTCCTTGAAAGATAAGTAATTTTATTTTTCTTCATTTTATAAATAAGAAAAATGAGGTATTAAGTGACTTGTTCAAGGTCAGGCACCTTATAAACATTGTAGAATATTTAAATTCAAGATAAACCTAATGCTCTTAAACACTACACTATATTGGAAAAAATTAAGGTTTGCAATGTTTCTAGTATGAACTAATCAAAGACTTGAGTTATAATGAATGGTTCTTTATGTTTGTGTCACACTTCATACCATTCAAAGTACCTTTGCATACTAGACTTATTTGGCTCAGTAATGAGGACAAGAATTATTGTTCCCATTTTTATATGTGAGCCCTTGGGTCCCAGATGTGTTAATTGATTTGTCTAATGTAAAAGATGGATTCAAGCTGAATGTCTGAGCTCCGTGAACAGATTTCTCATCACCCTGTTTGATCATAAAAATCATAGAGTAGGTGACATGCAATTCAGACACGATAGACTAAAGTTTGGAAGTTTATTCTATTAAAAATAGCCAAAAAATGCCGGGCGTGGTGGCACATGCTTGTAATCCCAGTACTTGGGAAGCTGAGACAGGAGGATCGCACTTTCATGGCCATCCTCAGCTACTTAGTGAGGCCCTCAGCAACTTAGTGAGACCCTGTTTCAAAATAAAAAGTAAAAAATAGGGCCAGTGGTATAGCTCGGAGGTAGAATGTCCCCGAGTTCAATCCCCAGTACCGCAAAAAAAAAACCCAATATGTTGTAAAATATATAGCTGTGCTTACTTTAAGAGAGAGAGAGAGAGAGAAAGAGAGAAATTGCTAGTAATCAGAAATACATACCTGGAAAGTAGAGAGCTAAGCATATGACCTGAAGCATTGGCTGCCCAATGAGTTTACAGTTGATTTATTCAGAGGCCTGTGTTTCAACACGCACCAGGGAACAGGAAGCATTGAAATGATAGTGATGGACAATGGTGAGGCCTTCAAAGAGCTATGTTCTTTGGAATGTGCAATAGAAAAAAAATTATCAACCACCCTGGCAGGTAACAAGAATATCTGCCTCTTTCTACTGCAATTGGAGTGAATTAAAATTATTTCCTTAAGAACTCAAATTGTGGGTGACTTTGTGTGAGTGCTTAACATTCAAATTCACACTACCTGCAAAGTCTGAGAAAATAATAATATAAAATGTCATTCTAGCCAGGCAATATATTGATATGTCTAGAGGAAGTATATAGAAACTTTTCTAGAATGTGTTACTTTTGCTAAAATAAATTCTGACTCAATCAAAACAAAACAAAATCCACGAATGGTTAATTCTTATGAGACTGTATAATAAAAGGTATGAAAACAGAAATTTAAACCTTGAATATTAAATATCATAAAAATGTACAAACACTTTTGTATTTGAATAATGAAAATAAAACGAAAATCATTTATTCAATACCATTAAGTGGAAGTATTAAGTCACAAATATATATAGCCAGAGAAGAAATTACTAAGTGGGGAGATGAATCGGAAGAAATTACTCTGATGTGGCCCACAGAAACAAAGAAACTGAGATATTCACACTAAAATGATAATGTCCAACAAACTGATAACATGCATTTCAGAAGGACAGAATATAGAAATTGGGGCAGGTACAATACTCGAAGTAAAAATGATTGAGGTTTTTCAATAAACAATGAAAGATATGGTATCTTGAGCAGGATTAATAAAGAGATAAAATCCCACTAAGGTACATTTTCAATGAACAAGTGAAGTGCCAAAGATAAGGAATAAAATTTAAAACCACTACAGGGAGATTGTTGTCAAGTGAATTCGATTAACAGAGACAGCGCTCATCTCAACACGGACCATTCAGGCCATTCAGAAATCATTTTAGTTACCAACTTTAGTCTGATTGTATAAATTCTTCCACGTTATAATATTCACTTTCTCCTTCCTGTCCAATGAGTAGCTTTGGAAGGGTGCTGAGCAGGAAAGTGATATGAAAATATTTGTTCTTTAGTCACATACCTTTGGATTATTTTAATGTATTAGGAAACTCTTCGGATATAGACTCAGGAAGAATCTTTTGATATTCACAAGCCAAAATAAGTCTCTGAGATTTTCTGAGTGTCTTATTCATTTATAAAATGGGAGGATTTCATTTTAAATCTCTTCTTCCAACATAATGGGGTTGAAATCCAACATAAATATATTTGCATGGAATCTCTGTTAACTCAGAATAATGTAGGTATTCTATAAGCATATGCTATTTAGGGTAGCTATAAGCAACGTGGACATACTAACAGGGAATAAACATAATTATTCAGTAGAGTCTTTGCAGATTTAAATTACAACCTATTCTAAGGATGCAAACTGTGCCCAAGATTTATTCAGTTTTGGAGAGTTTTATATTCATGATTTATAGATTAATGCAATCTTCCATAAAGGATTATTTAGGCTTTCTAGAAATGCCTGTGGAATGGCCCTCCCCAAACTTAAATTTCCTACTACAGGGAGTTAATGCTTCTAGGTATTTAACAGGGGGAAAATTATATAAAATGTTTTGTTTTGTTGTACTGGGAATTGAACCCAGGGGTATTCTACCTCTGAGCTACACCCCCAGCCCTATTTTTTTATTCTTTATTTTGAAAATATCTGACAAAATTAAACATAAAGACCTTTTAATTATAGCTGTGTCACTGAATCACATACACTTTTCTTACTACATAGTGTACAAAGTAATTTTAATGACTACACAAATGAGTTCGGTAGATGAGGTTTCCATTTTTCAATGAATCATTCTCCTAATTGCTATACCTCTATTTTACATATAATTCATATATGTTTTAATTTATTCTTATTAATAAATGATGAATAACTATGAATAACAATAATTATGATTGATGAGCATTTTGTATATAAACAAATGCTTATTAAGCCCTGAATATGTCCAAGGCTTGGCTTAGCAGAATCAATATTGAATAAGTTATGACCCAGGACTTTAGACTTTTTTGGAAAAGACTGAGAAGTTGTGGAGAGTGCCTTTGGACATGCTTTTTGAATTGTGAATTGCTTGACATAAGTGATGCCATTTTGAGGCAAATGTGTGTGAGTTAAAAGTAAACAAATGTGTGTGAGTTAAAGTAAACACCCAAAATAACAGCCCGGGGGCCTCCCAGGCTACGGGAAAGTCCAGGAGCCTCCCAGGTCTGGCTTGAGTGATAAACGCCCTCTCCCCATGGCTGACATAACCTAGCATTAGATGTAAGTGCGCATGCCCAGCCCCAGCTTAAGGAGCATATGTCCACCCGAGATAAAGACCCCCTCTCAAGGGTATATAAAGCCCAGGGGAATTAGGCCCAATGAGCCTCCAGCTCCGAGTCAAGTGAGTTACCAGACCCCCGGTCACAGTGCTCCATGACTGCTGGTGTGTCTCCCACCAACGGGGACAACCCAAGAACCTGCAGAAGAAACTGCGCTCTGGTAAGCTCCCCCGCTGGGTCTCGGCTGCGCAGGGTAAGGACTCCCATACCCCGTGTGAAGTGTGAAAATAAAATTGGTATAACTCCCACCTGGAGTCTGAATCTAAATTCTGCCAGTCTATAGCTCTCCTAACTCTCTCTAGCGGGTGGGCTCACTCAGGGCAGAAGTAAATCACTGAATGCACTTCTTTAAATGGCTCATAAGAGTTTGGATCTTACATTCAAAATTTGCTTAGGAGATGTTAGAGCTGGAATATCCCTCACGGCCTCTGTGCTAAAAGCCTGGTTCCCCATGTAGCAAGGTTCAGAAACAGGAATGGCTGAAGAAGGTGGGTGGCTGGGGATACAGCCATAAGGACTGGAGGTGTAGTAGAAGCTTTCCTTCTCCACCATACTCTGCTGCTGTGATATATCTGCCAGCCGACCATGGACTGAACCTCTGAAACCATGAGCTTAAATAAACTTCCTCCTTTAAGTTTTTTTCTGTCATGTATTTTAGTCACAGCAATAAAAAAGCTGACCAACACAAAGCAAAGAGGAAAAGCATCTGTCTCCTTCAGGCAGGTGCATGAAAAGGCTACCTGGATCAAATAGATTGAACTCAAAACTCCATTTGGCTACACACAGTAATAAAATTGAACAAGGCAGTTGTCTTTATAAAGTTTAGGTGTTTTTTGGTTTTTTTTGGTTTGTTTATTTGTTTTTCCAGCGCTGGGGATAGAACTCTTCTGCATGCTAGGCAAGACTCTGCCATGGAGCTGTACCCCAGCCCTGAAGCTCAGTTTTTATTGTTTCTTTGTTATTTATTGAAAACAAAAATAAAATATATCACTGTGTCTTGTGAGAAGTGACAGATAAAATTCATGTAAAATATTTAACATGACTTGTCACTCAGTTAACATTTAACAAAACAAACTCTCTGTATATTCTCTTGGAACATACACATGATAATGAATCCTTTGCAAGTATAAAATGTTTAGAATAGTATTAAATATTTTTTTTTGTGGTACTGGGGATTGAACCCAGGGGCATTCTACCTCCGGGCTACACCTCCAACCCAATTTTTTATTGTTTATTTTAAAGCAGGGTCTCATTAAGTTGCAGAGGGCCTCACTAAGTAGATGAGGCTGGCCACGAACCCAGATCCTCCTGTCTCAGCCTCCCAAGTACTGGGATTACAAGCATGTGCCACCACGCCCAGCTCTAACTATGTTTTTAAAAAACCCAAAGCTTTTTAAAAATCAAGAAACAAAATTCAATAGTGCATTTACAATTAGAAAACAGAATAACTTCTTTGTCTTTGGTTAATCAGAATTATGGAACAGTACTTGTTTCAGCTTAGAGAAACACAATAAATTAATATGTATGTTCAAAGTTAACTTCTCTTAACTGCCACCCCAGAAATAGTTTTTGGAGGTTCTTTTTCCTTTTCCTTCCAACGTCACAGCCACATTCATGCAATACTGACGTGGAGTACAGAACGACTGCTCAAAGTATGGTGTGAATACCCCCCTGGAGTGTCCACATGAAGCTGGAAAAGAATTGAATGAATATGTTGTAGTAACTCATCAGCTCCCTGGAGGGAAGGTTAGATGACCCAATACTGCTTGTTCCTTCTCAGTTTCTATGATTCCTAAACAAAAACAAAACATTGTCTCAACTGAAATGGAAGAAATGCTGTTTTCTGAGAAATGTTTTCATGTGTTCCTGCTCTGTGTGGTCACTATTTCATGACCCTGCCTACAATTTCAGCAGCTTAGATGGCAGGCTTCCCTTCCTATTGGCAGAATACTTAGAGACATTCTACAGACATGGGCTGGTTGAGAAAAAGGGGGGTTTCAGTTTCCTTTATTCAAACAGGAGACACCTTGAATCGTGGACTCTTCTTGGCTGTAGTATAAGATATTCCAGACTTCCTTTTGCTACTTAGACCAGTTCTGATTTTGTCTATTTGGGAGAATGGTCATAGCAGAATGGGGATGATAAAGACTGGGATCAAGAGGTGCCAATGGGTGGAAGGATATCGATTTAGGAGCGTCATTTGAGCTCCATAAAATTTACAATGGCTGGAAAGAATCTCAGAGATCTTCTAACCCTGAACTTTACAACTTAAGAAACCAAGTTCCAGAGAGACTTCTTGACCCCTGAGCTCATTCTGCAGGACCCAGCCCAAGGATTTCCTCCTTTTGGAATCTGCCTCTGCCCTCTTGTTAGCAGAGTTCACCATGCCTTCTGTGGTCCTCCACTGGGAGTAGTACATAGCTCTTATATTACCAGTGTGTGTATGCATTTCTCTTTTTTATTACTGTGGGCTGATGTGATTTACCTAGCAGAGACTCACCGTTCTCTGGAGGAGTCTGTAAATGCTCTTCATTTGGGAAGGAGGGTACAATCTGTAAGCCCTTGAACTCATAAACAGATTGTACATACAAGTCTATAGCTGTCTAGCTCTATATTTATATATACAAATTGTATATAATTATGTAGTTATATATACATGTCTAGAGTTTTCTGGGACAGAATCCAAAGGTTTCTATAAGTTCTTGAAGAAGTGTGTGATTCCTAAAAGCTAAAGGACCCACAACAATAGACCATTAACCCCTTGAAACAACTAAATCTATGTCCCACTTTCTCTTTTATTCTCCTGTTATATTTCAGTATTTGTCATATAACAAATTCTCAAATATTTGTTTGTTTAATGAACACATTAACATTTGGTCTATAGTTGTTTGATTTGTTGAAGGTAAAATTTGTGCTATAAAATAGGTATTATATTCTTAATAGAAGATAGTTCCATTATATGGATTATTCATCTTTATAATTATCTTATCAGAACTGAAGTTTAGCTGATATGTTTCTAACTCCTCTGTATATTACATTCATTGTCTTTACTATTTAAAACCCAAAGGTCTTAGCATTATCTTTAGCACAGAAAATTCAGTAGTTATTGATACAATATTTCAGAGGAATCAGAAATTTCAGGCCAAAAGAAAGCCAGTCACTACCAGCTTTTTTAATTTTTAGTTTTGGGGCCAACCATAAATCCTGTGATTTTCAGCATCTTTATCTTTAGTGAACATAATAACCCCATTTAATATTAATTTTCTAAAGTTAATTGACATGAAATAAGAGTAACATACATAAGTTTATACATAAATTTAAGGTCTTACTATAAAACAAAAGAAAGTCTTAGAGTTATACTGACGCCTAAACTTATTATCTATGAAACCCTTCTCAACTACAACTGATTGTCTAAGAAATCCTATAGTTAGTCCCTGCAAGCACATCATCTTCCATCGTATTCTTTATATTTTTTATGATGTTTAAATTTTGTTCTGTGTTCTCCTTCTTCTCATCTTCATAACTTTTGCCCCCTTACATTTTAAAATCATTCTCTCATTTTTGTCTCATGAAGGCTTGACTCGGTCATCCAAGCTGCCACCCAAAAGCATGTAAACACTGTTCTCCTTCCCAGACAGTACAGACACCAAAGGCTACCCCTCCCCACTGACCTCAACATCCCCGTTCCGCATAGCAGATAAAGAAGAGCCTCGATGCCCTTTGTGCCAACCCTAAGTCCCCCTTCCCTTCTTTTCTATTAAGAGAAAGAGTGAAAAATGTCAGAGTCTCAAAAGTGATTTCATCTTGACTGAAAATTCCCAAGTCTTGCTCAGTACACCCTTCCCCCTGCTTCCCAAAATGTCCCCAGTGTCTTACCTAAGACTTTCCCCATAAGCTTCTTGCTTATCACACCCTTCTGCTTATGGGAAAGCCCCATTATCCTGCTGTAACAACCCTCTCCCCCCAGCAACAGTTAACCATCACTCCTCTGGCCCTGTAGCATCTCCCCTTAACAACCTCCCTTCGCAATAGATACCTCCTCCCCATCCCTGTAGAATCTCTCCTTAAACAATCTCTACAAACTTCTAGTCTATAAGCAGACATAGGCCCCAACCTTTCCTGGAGAACCCCTCTACAGGTTTTATCCCAATAAAGCCTGTTCTGCCATTTTAAAAAAAATCTAAATTTTATAAACAATTTTGAAAGATACAATGCATTATTTATAGCCACCATTCTTGGCAATATATCACTAAAACTTATTTTTCCTATATTTTTAAACTATCTATTCTTTCATCACCATCCTCTTTTCCCATCCACCCACCTCCCTCAACCTCTCGTGACCACCATTCTACTCCCTACTAGCAGAGTTTGACTTTTTAGATTCCACATACAAGTAAGATCAGGCAGTGTTTGTCTTTCTGAGCCTGTTATACTTAGCATAATGTCTTCCAGGTTCATCGATGTCACATATGACAGAATTTCCTTATTTTTAAAGGCTACTCAGTATCCCATTGTGTACATAAACCACATTTGCTTTATCCATTCATGAACTGCTGGAGCTTAGGTTGTGTCCATGCCTCATACCTTGGCTATTGTGAATGATGCTACAGTGAACATGAGGGTACAAGTATCCCTCCTACATATTGATTTCATTTCCTTTGGATATATCCTCAGTAGTTGGATTGCTGGATTGTATGGTAATTCTAATTTTAGTTTAAGGAACCTCCATACTGCTTTCCATTTGGTTATATTAACTTACATTCCCACCAACAAAGCAGAATTGTCTTTTCTTCACATCCTTGCCAACTCTTATCTTTCATGTTTTTGATGAAAGTCATTGAACAGGTAGAAAGTGATATCTTATGATGGTTTTAATCTGCATTTCCCTGAGGATTAGTGATGCTGATTGTTTCTTTTTTTAATCCACCTGCTGGCTATTTGTGTGTCCTTTTTTTTGGGGGGGGAAATGTCTATTCAGGTCCTTGACTTATTTTTTTAATATTTAATTTTCTTGCTATTGAGATGAGTTACTTATGTATTTTGAATATTAACACATATCAGATGTATACCTTGCCAATATTTTCTTCTAGTACATAGGTTTTCTCTTTACTATAGTGACTATTTAGTTTTCTGTACAGAAGCTTTTTTAGTTTAATGAAACCATGTTTATTTGTTTTATGCAATCCCATTTATTTGTTTTTGCTTTTGTTGTCATACTTTGGGGATCATATCCAAGAAATCTTTGCCCAGACCAGTGCTGTGGAACTTTTCCCCTAGTGATTTAAAAAGAAATGAATAATATATATCATGTTATTTTTCTTCTACCTAGGTGTTCTACAATAAGAACTTAACCCTACTCAAGAAACAGAGAAGAAACTTTAAAAACTAAGATAAGATGTACCTGCATATATGAATTTCCATGAAACCTGATTTTTTCTGTGCATATATTCTCCTTCTCCAGTTATTAGGAGTTAAGTTTTTTTAAATAAAAATGCAAAGTGGATTCACATTTGAAGAACTGAAGAACTTCTGATGAAAATTGAAGGATGGGCTAAAAAATGACTATAGAGTTGTAATATTTTCTTCCCCTAATGATTTTCAGATTTTCACACATCCCTGGTCCCCATGCATCACATTTTAAAGAATATTTTATTTCAAATATCATAAAAATGTTAGTATAATTGCGATTTATATTATGACCTATATTAACATTAACATGTTGAGTTACTTATTAATAAAAAGGTTTTTTTCCTGAAAACTCATGGAAGGAAAAATTTGAAGTAAAGGCAAATTGGGAAAGTTAAGAACAAATTAATAAGAATTTTTCTCTCTTCTTGAAAATTAAGATACAAAGGAACAAACTGCATAAAAGCATCTGAGTATAAAACAAGGCTGAATTGCATACAGGAGTATTATAACTTGCTGCAAGAGAGTCAGGGTAGGAGAAAATTGTTCTGACTAGAAGCTCAGAACAGATTTTAAAGACAGGAGCCAGGCTGCCCCACTGTATTACCAACTCAGGCTAGCTCAATCCTTACACTGTTCTAAATTGTCTGTAGCACATCCTAAGACACTCATTTTGATTTTGTAGAATAATTCAAAAGAAACAAATGTGTTAGCATCACAGAATATTTTTAATCATATCAATGTCATAACATGTAGATGAACTCTATGAAAGTAAAGGAACTGATATTCAGTCCAAAGTGTTTTTCTATAAATTAAAAAAATCTCTTTTCTCTTTGCAATATTTAATGGTCTCATCCAGTTTCAACCTATTCTACTCCTGGTGATGATCAAGAGGAGGGCATGTCTAAATCCTAAAGAATTAATCTCAATAGGCAATGGAAGACAGTAAGGAAAATTGAAGTTAACTTTAATAAAAATGGCCTGTTAGTGACTCTTTCAATTCAGAGCATCCAGTTAACTGTCGACATCAACTAAAACTTTCACTATAGAAGGAAATGGAAATTTTCATGTATTAAATAAGAGAATGGAGAAATCAACTTAATTATAAAATTATTTATAGAATAAAATAGGCAAATAACTGATTAGAACTATGAGAAAGACTTGACCCTTTACCTTAAGGAGCTTAGCATTTAGAGACAAAATATGCTTGACTTTATCTATATTCCTAGGGAAAGTGATATATTTTCTCAATATTCTTCTTGGTCAGAAGCCAGTATTCTCGATTACAATATTGAGAAAGAGGAACACGGGAAAACTGAGTCAAAACAAGAGTAGTCTAAGGAAGACGTCATGGAGTCATAAACAAATGTAGTTATCCTGAGAATTAGATCTTTAAATTTCTAAAAAGATTTTTTCACTTCCCTGTATAATTCTTGTGATAATCCTCATTTGATTTGACACAGTTCTTGTCAGTTAACAGATTTGCATTTAACCATTGTAAAATACCTTGCTCTTGTGATCACTCTCACTTTCTTTACAACATTATCAATCAAACTGTTAACGGTGCTTGTCCCTCGTGATTTTTTTTTGACCCCTCCATTCCTTCTTATACTTAGAACCTGATTTTATGGAAGGAGATCCAGAGCAACTTATATTCTTTTATCTACAAGAGAATAAAGATTGTCAGGCCTTGCATCAGTCAGAAGAAAGGTATCACTAGCTGGTTGCTTCTAAATTGATTTCCAATTGAAAAAACAAATGCCCTTTGCAAGTAATTGTGAAAGCCTCTTCCTTACAAATTTTCCACTCTATCTTTAAGTTTGCCTCTTGATGCACATCTGTCTGGCTTTCCTCACATGCCGAACCCCCTTAGTGCTAATGAGAACCTCATGTCCTCCGGTCTAAAAGCAGGATTTGGATCTATTTCTCCCTTGTTAGTGCACAGTATTTCATTCTGTGTCTTAGGCAGTATTATTTCTTTTTCATATTGATGATTGTGGCTTGTAGGTAGTTTTCTATCAAATAGAAGTCTTCTTTTCTTAGTTTAACATTCATTCTTAATTCCCTGGTCTAAAAATCCAGTGAGATATATTTGATTTAGTAAGAAACTAAGGCTGTTGTCATATCCTAGTGTGATCTGTAAGGGAGAAAGTTGAAATCTGAGAGAAAACGCCTTTCTGGAAATGCTTGTCTTTTCCTTGGTCTTGCAAATGAGCCTGTTTGGTAAGTGATTAAAGCTGGTTTGAACAGCCAGCAAACCCAGGGTAGATTTATAGTCTCTAAAAACAATACCTTCAAAGATTTCCTCCTAGAAAGCATGGCCCAGAGGCATCACTTTGATTGATCCAAGTCCCTAAAGAGTTGCTTCAGCAGCAAAGACTTATTATGCTTCTTTCCTAAAAGACATTGACATTTTATGGTTTTGTATGAAAATACTGAGCAGCAGTAAATGGGGATTCTGTAGTCTTTCCTTGTCGGGATTGTGGGCATGCTTTGTCCCTAGGCTAAATCAGCTCTTCCCTGGCTTGACCTTAGAGGGTGCATTGTTTATCCAGTTAACTGTGTCAACAGCCATTACACACATGCACTCCTGTGCTACAGAGAAAAAATGGTGGAAGTTATACATGTCCACATTTGGGGAAGTGACATCTTGCAAGGGGGAAAAATGGAAACAGAATTATACTAGTTACCAGGTACCAAAAAAAGTGAAGTTAAAAAAAGTTGTTATTTTGGATAAGCTTTAGTCTAATATTTTAGGACTTTGCATAAAATATTTTTCACTCAGTCCATGTAAAATTTTCAAGCTTACCTCAGAAAGAGGTAATTTTTGAAGAGTTCTGTTTTTTTGTTTTCAGGCAATTTTTATCACTGAAACATACTCCTTATGTATCATTGTCTTCCTATAGTACACAGTTACCTGTTTCGCCCTGTAGAATGTGTTCTCTAGCAAAACAAGATCATTTTATTTATCTGACATTGTCTGTAGCAGATATTATCTCAAACTGATAAGTGCTATTATTACCCCAATTTTAAAGAATAAAACAGAAGCTTTGAGTATTTGAGTATCTTGCCTATTTCATAGCAAAAAGCAAAGTTGGGATTGGATCATTGTCAATTCTTCTGACATTACAGTGAAAGTGTCTTAGTACTATGTCACACTGCCACTGTTCTGGGGAGCTAGAACTCATTATATAATCATAACAAGTAGAACTAGGGTCAGTGCCTAAAAGTTACAGAGGGAGCCTGGCGTGGTAGCACATGCTTGTAATCCCAGTACTTGGGAGGCTGAGATAGGAGGATCATTGGTTTGCAGCCTGCCTCATTAATTTAGTGAGGCCCTCCACAACTTAGTGAGACCCTGTTTCCAAAAAAAGGGGTGGGTGGGTTGGGGGTATATATCTCAGAGTTATAATGCTCCTGAGTTAAATCTCTAGTACAAAAAATAAAATTTCAGAGGGAAGAGTGCCATTTAAAACAAAGAAAAATATTTCCAGGGACTAGAGCTATTCAGAAATTAACTCTCTTCCTAGAACAATGCTTGATACAATGTAGGTGCTCGATAAAATACTGTTTAAATGAACCAGACTGTCTCCAGATGAAGTGAGGCTCATTATTATACCTATTAAACTGAAGCTGTACAACTTTTTAGGAAGATGTCAGAGAGGGAGTCTTTCCATCACATGTTTAAATTAAATGAGCTTTGAGTGTCTCCCAAATTTGTGTTCTAATTAGTACATGATTACATTATTTTCTATATATTTTAGAAAGAAAAAAGAAAATGGGGGGAGATAGTTGAGAGTTGGAGGACCTAATTTGTAGTTATTTCCAGGAACTCAGAGTAAATTGACTATCCTCTTATAGATTTGCCATTTCCGCAATTATCAAAGGAAAAGTTAAGGCAATGATGTAATTGACCCAGCCTCCTTTGATCATCCCAAATGGACCATAGTTTGTTTCCCCACAAATCCCTCCTCTCTCTATTGACACTTATATTGCCCTGAAAGCCAACACACAGCCTTCTAACCTCCTAGTGCCAGATTTCCCCATGCACATGCAAAAGACTGTTCTCCTAGTAGAACTCTCTGGGAGTTTCAGTTTGGAAACCAAGTCAACTATCAGAAAGCTACTTAAATGGGGTCGTGAATAACCTCAACAAGCCACCCATTGGGGCAAAAGAGAATCAGTGCTCATTTTGCTGCTTCTTTACCAAATACATAACATATACCTGCTCATGGGCTGATCAAGGTTGGCATTTAGTCAGAGCCATGGAACCCTCACCCAACAGAAAAGGGTCTAGACTTTTTCAGTAAAGTAAATTAGCTGGCTGGTTTGACATAAATTACTATATATTTTTTCTTTTTTTGTTTTATGTTTGTTTCTTCTCATCTGAGGTTTTCTCATCTGAGGTCTTCTCATCTGAGGTTTTCTCATCTGAGGTCTTCTCCATCTTTGTCTGGAGTTCCTCCTGGGCAGGGCCGTGGCTCACCTGCCTGTGCTCTCAGTGCTGGGCTGCTCCTGGGCAGGGGCCATGGCTCACCCACCCATGTCCACAGTGCTGGGCTGCTATGCAGGGGCTGTGGCTCACCCACCCATGTCCACAGTGCTGGGCTGCTATGCAGGGGCTGTGGCTCACCCACCCATGTTCACAGTGCTGGGCTGCTATGCAGGGGCTGTGGCTCACCCACCCATGTCCACAGTGCTGGGCTGCTATGCGAGGGCTGTGGCTCACCCACCCATTTCTTCAGTACTGGGATGCTCTTGGGCAGGAGCCATGGCTCATCTACCCATGTCCTCAGTGCTGGGGTGCTACAGGGGGTCCGTGGCTCACCCACCGGTGTCCACAGTGCTGGGGTGCTCTGTGGCAGGGCCGTAGCTCACCCACCTGTGTCCTCAGTGCTGGGGTGTTCCTGGGCAGAGCTGTGGCTCACCTGCCCATGTCCTCAGTGCTGGGCTGCTCTGGTGGGGCCGTGGCTCGCCCACCCATGTCCTCAGTGCTGGGCTGCTCTGAGGGGACCATGGCTCACCCATCTGTATTCTCAGTGCTAGGATGGTCCTGGTTGGGGCTGTGGTTAACCTGCCCATGTCCTCAGTACTGGTCTGCTCCAGAGGGGTGTGGCTCACCCATCCATGTCCTCAGAGCTGGGCTGCTATGAGGGGGCCATGGCTCACCCGCCCATGTCCTCAGTACTGGGATGCTCCTGGGCAGGATCCGAGGCTCACCCACCCGTGTCCTCAGTGCTGGGATGCTACAGGGGGGTCTAGGCTCACCCACTGGTGTCCACAGTACTGGGGTACTCTGTGGCAGGGCCATAGCTCACCCACCTGTGTCCTGGGGTGTTCCAGGGGGGCCGTGATTTACCTGCCCATGTCTTCAGTGCTGGGATGCTCCTGGGCAGAGCCATGGCTCACCTGCCTGTGCCCTCAGTGCTGGGATGGTCCTGGGTGGGGCCGTGACTCACCCACCCATATCCTCAGTGCTGGGCTGCTCCGAGGGGGCCATGGCTCACCCACCCATATTCTCAGTGCTGGGATGGTCCTGGGTGGGGCCGTGGCTAACCAGCCCATGTCCTCAGTAGTGGTCTGCTCCAGGGGGGCCGTGGCTCACCCACCCGTGTCCTCGGTGTTGGGCTGCTCCAGGGGGGCTGTGGCTCGCCCGCCCATGTCCTCAGTGCTGGGCTGCTCTGGGGGGGCTGTGGCTCACCCACCTGTGTCCTCAGTGCTGGGCTGCTCTGGGGGGCCATGGCTCATCCGCCCATATTCTCAGTGCTAGGATGCTCTGGGACAGGGCCGTGGCTCGCCCACCCATGTCCTCAGTGCTGGTCTGCTCCAGGGGGACATGGCTCACCCACCCGTGTCCTCAGTGCTGGGATGCTCCGGGGGGTGTGGCTCACCTGCCCGTGTCCTCAGTTCTGGGCTGCTCTGGGACAAAGCCGTGTCTCACCCACCTGTGTCCTCAGTGCCAGGATGCTGCAGGGGGTCGTGGCTCACCTGCCTATATTCTTAGTGCTGGGATGCTCCAGGGCAGGGCTGTGGCTCACCCGCCTGTGTCCTCAGTGCTGGGATGCTTCTGGGCTGGGCTGAGGCTCACCTGCCCGTGTCCTCAGTGCTGGGGTGCTCCAGGGTGGGGCCATGGCTCACCCGCCAGTGTCCTCAGTGCTGGGGTGCTCATAGGCGAGGCCATGGCTCACCCGCCCTGTCCTCAGAGCTGGGATGTTCCAGGTCAGGGCTGTGGCTCACCTGCCTGTGTCCTCAGTGCTGGGGTGCTCCAGGGTGGGGCTGTGGCTTACCCGCCCATGTCCTCAGTGCTGGGCTACTTGGGGGGGAGATAAATTACTATATTTTTCTTACTCTACAAATTCATTCTCTGCTTCTCTTGTCTTCTTTGTTTTGATTAAACTGACTTTATAAAAGAAAAAATACCCCTTTGATTTAGATTTTTGGAAAGAGTCATCATTCCCTCTAACCTGGGCCTAACTCCAAGGAACTCCCAACTCGTTAGCATAAAACGCCACTTCCCCCTATCACTGCTGCCAGCCAGCTGTGTGTATCTTGATCATGATGGATTTCCTTAGGATCATGATTTGATTAAAATTCCAATTGCTGAGAGATACAGGCAGGGAGGCCTTGTCCATTGACGAGCAAACTGCATGATGTGGGTATGAATCGTTTCTCAGCCCTGGGGAACTTAGTTCCCCCCAATTACAAATGCCAAATGAGCTCAGAGCTAAAATAACTAAGACTATGGTAGAAATATGCATACGAGGACTCAGGTGGGAGTATGCACACCAGTACTGAAAAATAATTTTTTAAGAAAGTGAGCACTAATATGTAAAACTGGACTTCTGCCAGGAGTGCCTGTGTGGCTATCATCTGTATGGGGCTGGGGTAGGTGCTGTGCTGTGAGGCCCAGATCTTTGTTTAGCATGAGGCACTCATTCCTTGCTTCTGTGAGCAAGGATGCTCAGATTTCACAGTTAACTCTTTCTCTGGGAATTGTCTCTGTTGACGGAAGCTGTCTTGCCCAAATTTGTGGGCCCTCCACTAAGCCAGCCCACATCCAATGAATGGACCATGCAGGGGGCCAGTAGCCTGCGCCCCTCCCTGTAAGTGGGACAGTTCTGAAGAGCCAGCTTCTCTCTATGGATCACTGTGGAATCAGTAAGATCCCCATTACAACTGTATTTGTTACAGCTCAACATTTTCCTCTGTGCAGTCTTACTCTCTTAGAGATCCCTTACTTTCATAGAGACCTTGTTGCCAGGAATAATAATCAATATATTTCTCCTGTTTATGAATCTCCATTTCAGATTTGTTCCCAAGGAACCCTATCTAAGAAAGATACTACCCTCGGTACTGACTTGTGGTGGTTGGTGTTGCTTACATAAATGAGACTTACTCTGCCCTCTGTTTATAACATAGTGGAAAAAAGAGAATGATAAGGAATTAACTGTCCTATTAAAAAAAAAAAAGGAGGCCATCCCTTTGCCAGCAAAGCAGATGTCTCTTGTCCCTTTTCTTTGCTTCCACCAGGCTCCTAGCAAATTTCTTCTTTGATCGTGTTATAATACATTACACCATGTCATTGTTGTTGGTAGTTTCTGGATAAAGGTTGTGGGGCAGGATTCAGTTGTATTTACCTTCCTATCTCTGACACACTGCCTGCAATGTGACTGTTACCCAGGAACTTATGTTGATTTGAGGAATAAATTAATGCACAAAAATGAGTAATACAATTTGAAAGTTTAATGCAAGAAATAGATGAACAGAATGATTAAACTTCAGAGAAGAGGTGGGATTTGGGTTTGATCTTGAAGAAATATAGTAGATTTGGGAATATGGGTATTTCAGATTGAGAAAACAACATTGAAGTAGTTTTAAATGATATATTTTAGTTGTCATAATGAGATCCAATCCAAGCTAATTTAAACAAAAAGGGTTGTTTTTTTTTTTTTTTTTTTTTTTTTTTTACTGAAACACAACAATATATTTCATGGAATTACTGTCCAGTATTTCAATTGCACCAGATGAATTTTTAGAACCAAGAACTCTATTGTTAGAAACAACAGTAGTTTCTTAAGTTCTTTGCATATTCTAGATATTAATCCTCTATCAGAGGAGTTGCTGGCAAAACCTTCTCCCATTCTGTCAGCTCTCTCTTGAGGTTCTTGATAGTTTCCTTTGCTGCACAGAAGCTCTTCAGTTTAATGCAATCCCATGTATTAATCCTCATTTTAATTTATTGTGTCTTTGGGGTCTTGCTGAGGAAGTTTTTACCCATGCCTATATGTTGGAATGTTGGTCGTATGCTCTCTTCAAGGATGTCTCAACATAGAAGGCAACATTTCATTTGGTCCTCAATAATAAGCAGTATAAGCCAGAGGGAGATATGGAAAGGAGAGTCCAAGCAAAGGGAAAAGAGTGGGTGAAGTCAGACCATCACACAGCACCATGGAACTTTGGAATAATGGCTAAAAAAATTAGTAGTAAAAACAGCAAAAAAAAGTGTGTTTTATGAGCATAGTAGAGTAGTGGACAGGTATGAGGATGAGTCAAGAAGGATGAGAAAAATTTGAAAGGATAAAAGGATTTTCATATGTTACCAAATTACTCTGCATGAAGGTTTGCTTATTTTAAGGCCACTGAATGCCAATTAGCAGAGGGGGTGTGCATGGGAGGACTGGGCCCCAGTCAAATGTGTGGTCTCATTGTTTGAGAAATAGGATCTGGGCATCCATGAGAGGTACATTAGTCCTGTGATTTGCAGGGAGGGTGGAAGTGCCAGGAAGAGGAGAGGCAAGAAGAATACAGGGAGAGAAGGAGAGGACAAAGAAGAGGGAAGAGAGATGAAAGAAAAGAGAAAAGGGGAGGAGAGGCTTTCAGAGTGGAAACCATTGGAAGGAGGACTGGAAGTAGAAGATATTTGAAAAAAAAAAAGTCTGTTCATTTTCATGATACAAGAGGAAAACACACTTTTGCAGTAGGCAAATCTCTGTTTCTAATGACAATCTCAGTTTCTTATTGAATGATGTATATCAAAGGAAATTTATGTAATGAAAACAGCATTTATAAAATGTCTAATAGTCTTGTGGCATTTTCTCAGTATCATCTCTTTAAGATCCTCAACATGAAAATAAGAAAAATAAAAACAAAAATCTTGGAATTCACTGTTAACACAACTCTTTTTGGAAGGGGACAGGCCCAAGTATACCATGAAGGGCAAAGTCATAGACCCTAGGTTCAAAATCCCAGTCCCATTCCTTGTTTTATTGTGGCCTGGACAACATATTTGACCTCTATATGCCTCAGGCTTTCATTTATTAAACAAGAATTATAAAAGTGCCACCCTCATTAGGTTGCTAAGATTAAATAAATCAATATATATAAGGGGTTTAGAACAGAGCTTGGAACATACAAAATGATAGGTTCAATTTTAGTTATTACTATCAAGGTGAATTTTAACATGATTTCAAATTCCCACCTCCTTTTCCATATAACTTGAACTGTTTATAGTTTATTTGGGGGGGTGAATTTCTCCCAAATGTGTTTCTCTATCTCTTTGAAGCAAGCATACTCTTTAGGCAAGGAATCTTCCAGATAAAGACCTCCCAAAGAATGTCACTTCTTGACAAGGGCATGAGACAGTTCCCAGTGACTGATGGCCGTGGTTCAGGTTCACCACACAATCACACCACATGTCACTCCTACAGCCTGAGAATTCCAGCCATGCATGGAGTGACAAAAGGTCCCAGGTAGAACATTTGGAAATGCTAATTGTAAGACCTAACTGTGGCACTTCCTCGTAGATGGTCTCACACTCTTACGTCTCCTTATGACTTGCCTTCCCACACAATGTCAGGTTCTTCATGACAAAGACTCCTCTCCATGTCTCAGTCTGCCACCATACCTAGCACACTGCTGGCCTAAAGAGGTGCTCAGAGAATACAGGCTGAATGACACTCGCAAAGCTTGGGAATGGAGAATCGCCAGTTGATTGATTTAGACATATAGAGGATGTAAATCTTCTGCCACAATGCCACTTTAAAAGTTTCCAAGTCCCCATGTAAACTTCTGTGACTTTCAAGTATTGGCACCATTGACTTCCAGCACATCTAACCAGTTGAATATAACAATAGTAGCAAGCTATTGTTAATTGATTCCATACTAGGTGCTGAACAGTCTTTTAAGCAGTTTACCTCAGTTATCTCATTTGTTACAGCAACTATGTGAGGCAATATTATATTCCTCAATGTCTAGATAAAAAAAACAGAGGCTCAGGGGTTTAAAGAAACATGCCCAATTTAGCAGCTATAGTACAGAAGGAATTTGAAACTTCCTTCCTCCAAAAACTGACTCTGTTTTTCCCCACTAAACAGCCCATTCCACATGATCCATAGATAGACTGGTCTGTTTCAGAAATGTACCTTATTCATTCTTATCCCCATATTTTCACTTTTATTGTCCCTCCAACAGAGTCAAGATGTCTTCATGCCTCTCCTTCGATGTATACTGCTAAGAAGACTCCCCACAATACAAAGTCTAGATAGGATTCCACATTGTCTTCTGAACTATATCATGCCTAATTAAACACTCTCATATATTGTTCATGTATATTCTACTAATGGTCTAGTTTGATAGGTTTATCTCTCTGGAAATACATTCTCTTTCCTTCCACTCTATAACAGGAAGTCCAGGGCTAAACTCATTATAGACTCAAGAATTAGTGGATTCCCAGGGTATGATTGTAAGCACACTAGACTCTGGATTCCATCATCAAACAGCAACCTGGTGGGGTCTTTACACCCACTACATGCTAAAAACACCAACACACTAAGTCCTCGTTAGCATCAATGTGGCAATTCTCCATGGCAGCTACTGATGGCACAAATGTTAATTGCAGAGTTCAATGGACAGGGGTTGTAGTAGACTGATTAGATGTGGTGGAAGCCAGTGTGTAGATTCAAGAAAATCTGCAGAAATTTAAGTTTGTGGTATAAGGACATGGGGCTTGGAAACTTTTAAACAGGCAAGCAGGGGAGACAAGTGATGGGTGTTATTCAGTATGAATACATGCCACCTGTAATAGAGAGATCCATAAATTTCCATGGGAATGATCAGAAAAAAAAATAGTAATGTTTGGAAAGTCTGTATCTTTTCCAATACCCATTCTAACTGGAACAATAGGCAGGCTGGAGATGGTGGTTTAAAAGAGT
>PVJS01037334.1:0-19977 GCA_004027185.1 Glis glis
GCTGCGGTGCCGGAGCATGGGGGCGCTCCGGACGCCGAGCGCCTGCGACTCCCCGAGCGCGAGGTGGCCAAGGAGCACGGCGACCCGGGGGACACCTGGAAGGATTACTGCACGCTGGTCACCATCGCCAAGAGCTTGTTGGACCTGAACAAGTACCGACCCATCCAGACCCCCTCGGTTTGCAGCGACAGCCTGGAGAGTCCCGATGAGGATTTGGGATCCGACAGCGACGTGACCACCGAATCTGGGTCGAGTCCTTCCCACAGCCCGGAGGAGAGACAGGATCCTGGCAGCGCGCCCAGCCCGCTCTCCCTCCTCCACCCTGGAGTGGCTGCGAAGGGGAAACACGCCTCCGAAAAGAGGCACAAGTGCCCCTACAGTGGCTGTGGGAAAGTCTATGGAAAATCCTCCCATCTCAAAGCCCACTACCGAGTGCATACAGGTTAGCGGCGCCGCGCTCTCCCCCGCGCTCCGGGGTCTGTTAACCTTTGGCCGGGCAGCGTTCCTAGGCGCTCAGGACCCTGCACTCGGCTTAGAGGGTGCAAACATTTTGGAGAGAATGCTGTTAAACTCTTGGAATGATCTGACCGTGCAGAGGTGGAAAGCTCACTCTCTCCTTAATTGTCCCGAGCCTCTAGAAGCCACCGAGAGAGCCCTAAGCTGGCGGGCAGAGCGGGTGCTGTGCGCGGCTCTGGCGCGGAGCGGGCCCGCCCCGCCCCCGGGACTCCGCACCCCGCCACCGCGGGGCCACCCCTGGGAGACAGCGGTGGTGGGTAGTCAGATGGCGTATCTTTTATTTCTTACCCCTGTGGGGTTGCAGCGAAGTGGTCGAAACCTGGGGGGAAGCCGCACACTTCGCATCGAGCCTTGTAGGGATGACTAAGGACTCAGCTGGATGCCTGCTACTTTCCAGGGCTTGCCAAGGTGGTTTTAAATTTGGCCAAGAGTCCCCGGAGAGGTTTAAAATAACACTGCTTCAGGCAGTGGGGGAGTTTGATCAAGTAATGGTTGGTGGGTTAACTTCACTACTAGTTAGCCTTCCGAAGGAGCGAAATTACAGAGAGGATTTTTTTCCCCTCACGTGACTCAGGTCGCATCCTCCACCCCTAAATGGAGCGGGTGGTGTGGAGGTGTGGTCCTTGCCGGAGGTCCGGGCTCCGCATTGCCTGTGGGGCGGTTCTGTAGGCAGCGAGGTCAAGTCGCGCTCCCAGGAAGGGCAAGCCGCAGAGCTGGACAAATGAGTGAGGCTGGAAAGACATCTGCCGTGTAAAACGGGCTTTGCAGGCCCACAGGGACCTGGGTCAGCCAGTTCAGTTGCAAAAAAAGAGTTGGATTCACATTTGGACACCCAGTCTGACCATCTTTAGAAAGGTTTCTTTATAACTGCTGTTCTGAAAAGGTAGCCGGGGGCCTGGTCCTCAGGATAAGGCCTTTTCCCTCTGTCCTGTGGCAGCATGTTTAGGAGGTGGTTGGAGTCCCTTGGAAAGGTTTTTTGGTGTAATGGTTTGAAGAGACCCTAGGCCTTCCGTTTCAAAATGATACAGGGTTGGGGATTTTCAGTTTTGTTCTGCTCGGCTTTTGCTTGTTAAAATAAGGGCTGCCTGTTATATTTTATTTCCTTTGGAAAGTGATTCTTGTGGAGATGTCTGCTGGCACCCGAATAAATCCGTATTTCCTCTGTGGTTAATGCGGGATCGGGTTCTGTTTGGGCTCAGCATCTAGGTTGCCACCAAGCAGCACCGTTGAAAGTTTGTGTCTGTAAGGTCAGAGAGGCGTGTGTGGCATTGGAGGGGTGTGACCTTTAGGGTGGCTCCAGGGGTGAAGAAGGGGTGTAGCAACCAAGAGTGTTACTCATCAACAGCTGCTGGGCGGGCCTGGCTCTGTCAGCCATGATCCCGGAGTTGGGTTGTTCACGTAGACACCCACTGCCACCTTGAGCAAGGCATTTTCTCCTTCAGGGAGCTGCCCAGTTGCGCAGCTGGGGAGGCCCGCAGTGCCTCCGAGCTGCCGAGCCTGTCAGGCTCAGGTACAGGGTTTCAGCTGGGTGCTTTTCTTGGGCATTTATAGAAATGGCTGCTTATGTGTGCGTGTATGCGTGCATGCGTGCTGCTCTTTATTTCTCCATAAGGCAGGTCGGCTCAGCTGTTTCTGGAGAACCTTTTCCTCAGTGGAAAAGGACTTGAATGTCCATCCCCCCCCCTTTTTTTTACACGGTACTGGGGATTGAACCCAGGGGCATAAGTGCTGTGGTCAGTCTTTTGAAACTAGTGATACAGTGATTGCAGGTGCTTTATTTATGTCTTGGGGGCTCTGTCATCTCAGTACACTGTTGCACAGAACCCTCAGCTCTGTAAATCTTGCCAGAAGCTGGCTCCTGCTAGAGGACATATGTATTAACGAGACTCTAAACAACAGACCTGAAGGTTTCATGCCTTTGGAAGTTTCAGTTAACAGCTTCAAGTTAGATCCACTTTTGGGTGGGGTTAGGAGCTTCCTGATTTTCTATCTGCCGGTTGTTAAATCCCAAAGGTGGGCAGACATAGCATGTAAGATGTCTGCATTCTGTGAAGATTTTCCAGAGCTAAAACCCCAGCCACACCCCCTCATTGCTGATTTCACATTCCCTTGGGGATTTCTGCTCACTTCCTTATAGAGCCTCATACAGCTGCCACTTCATAGACCAGCAGCCTTAAGAGTTGACTCTTTGCAACAGATTTTCAGTTAATTCAGTGCAGTTCTTCCCATAGTGTTCAGAGTGAAAAGGCAGCAAAGCTGCCTGAACTATGGTGTGATTTGTCCTTCTGTTTCCTAGTTGTAAGACCCTAAGCAAGTGACTTTAATTTGGAGTTTGCAAACTAGAGGCCTGCGTCTGAATTTGCCTGTGTGGCCAACATTAGGGTGTATAAAATCTAGTTAATTACCAACATCTAAAAAATCAGAAGCCAGGTTTGGTGGTACACACCTGTATTCCCAGTATTTGGGTGGCTGGTACAGGAAGATCACAAGTGAGACCAGCCTCAGCAACTTAGCAATACTCTCAGCAGCCTAAGGGAGACCCTGTTTCAAAACAAAATAAAAAGGTCTGGGGGTGTAGCTCGGAGGTAGAATGCCCCTGGGTTCAATCCCCAGTACCACAACAAAATAAAAATAAAAATCAGGATTTCAGCACAAATCCTGATTTGTGCTGGCTTCACTGGAAAAATTTAAAGCCTGGTAATCCTGGGCATGGATTCTTGTCTAGCAACACTTGTTTTGAACAGGTCATTCTTTGTGTGAGGGAAGGCCTCACATTTTAATCATTTACATGGTCTCTGTGGGCTTTTTTTTTTTTTTTTTTTTTTTTTTTTTTTTTTTTTTTTTTTTTTTTTTTTTTTTTTTGGTGCTGGGAATTGAACCCAGAGGTGTTCTACCTCTGAGCTACACCCCCAGCCCTATTTTTATTTTTTTATTTTGAAACAGGGCCTCATGCTGGGCATGGTACTTAGGAGGCTGAGACCAGAGGATTACAGGTTCGCAGGTTCACAGCCAGACTCAGCTACTTAGGCCCGCCACAACTTAGTGAGACCCTGTTTCAAAATAAAGAATAAAAAAAATAGGACTGGGGGTGTACCCCAGAGGTAGAATGCCCCTGGGTTCAATCCCTGGTACCGCAAAAAAAGAAGAAAAAATGAAACAGGGCTTCACTGAGTTGCTGAGGCTGGCTTTGAACCTGCGATCCTCCTGTCTCGGCCTCCCATGTACTGGGATTATAGGCGTGAGCCACCACCCCCAACTTCTGTTGGCATTTAAGTTTGCAACCTCGACTTTGAGCCTGTTTCTTCTTCTTTTTTTTTTTTGCAGTACTGGGGATTGAACCCAGGGGCTTCTACCTCCGAGCTATACCCCCCCAGCCCTGTTTTTTTTTTTTTATTCTTTATTTTGAAACAGGATCTCACTAAGTTGCGGAGGGCCTCACTAAGTAGCTGAGGCTGGCCATGAACCTGCGATCCTCCTATCTCAGCCTCCCAAGTACTGGGATTACAAGCGTGTGCCACCACACCGAGTTTCTTAATCCACAGGATTGGGGGTACTATTCAAAACTCACAGATTCTTATGTAAAGATAACATATATAGCCGGGCATAGTGGCCTGTAATCCCATTACTTGGGAGGCTGAGACAGGAGGATCACAGGTTTGAGGTCAGCCTCAGCAAGCAGTGAGACTCTCATCAACCTAGCAAAGACCCCGTTTCAAAATAAAAAGTAAAACAGGCTGGGGGTATAGCTCAGAGGTAGAATGCTCCTGGGTTCCATCCCCAGTACCACACACATGAAAAAAAGATAACATATAAAACACCTAAGCCAAGCATGGTGGCTGGCACACACTTGTAATCCCAGTACTTGGGAGGCTGAGACAGGAGGATTGCAGGTTCGAGGACAGCCTCAGCAAGTAGTGAGACTCATCAACCTAGTAAGACCTTGTTTCAACCTAAACATAAATAGGGCTAGGGGTGTAGCTCAGAAGTAGAATGCCCCTGGGCTCAATCCCCAATGCCAAAAAACAAAAAACAAAACCACCTAGGAAGGGCTGGGGTGTAGCTCAGTGGCAGAGTGCTTGCCTAGTATGCATGAGGCCCTGGGTTCTATCCCTAGCACTGCAAAAATAAATAAAGCACTGGATAAGATTCCACACACTATCTTTCCCATGAGAAATGCTAGATTTTATAGTTTATGTATAATATACAGGGTGTGCTCAAAATCAGAAAATAGGGTAAACTTATTTTTAAGCAGTGTGTTAGTTTATGTTTTCAAATAATATGCTGAATTTTTGATGTTCCTCGGCCTCTAGACCAGATGTCTATTCCTGTGTAATATACCTCTATAACGTTTAGACAGTGGACCCATTGTTGTCCTGAAAGATTAAAAAAAAAAGGTACAGCAAATATACTCTTTTCACTGCTCCTAGACCTTTAGGACACTATAGTGTATTGTATTGTTTCAGATCCACAGACTTCCTACAGCTTCACTTGAAAGTGTATCAAGCTATACTAGGACTTTTTGAAAGTGTAACTAACATCAAGTCTATCCTGTCTGCAACTCTGTCAATACCCTCTACAAGGCATGGAGCATCTTTCCCTTAGGGGGTAAGGGGAGAATATCCTTTGGGAAAGGAAACAATGACATCCTAATTCCAGATCAGAAGTTACCAGAACAGCCGGGCGTGGTGACACACATGCTTGTAAACCCAGTATTTGGAAGGCGGAGACAGGAGGATCTGGGTGTGCAACCAGCTTCAGCTACCTAGTGAGGCCCTCTGCAACTTAGTGAGACCCTGTTTCAAAAATAAAGAATAAAAAAAAAGGGCTGGGGGTGTAGCTTGGAGGTAGAATGCCCCTGGGTTCAATCCCCGGTACCGCTGGGGGAAAAAAAAAAGTTACCAGAACAGACTAATGTAGAGTCCTGCTAAGTGATATGCCAATCATAGAAACCTTAGGCCTTATTTTCACGCCTCAGAGTATTTTACGTTACTCTTTCTGGAGACTCTTAAGTTAGCCGTCCTCAAGTGGTGGGAATGAGTTTGAGCTTGATGAAGCCGCTACAGGATTCTGAAAGTCAGAAAATCCCAAATCCAACTGTCACAGCCCAGCTTTATAGAAAAACTTTTGCCAGGCGTGGTAACGAACACCTGTAATCCCAGTACTTGGGAGGCTGAGGCAGGAGGATCACAGGTTGGAGGCCCGCCTCAGCAACTTGGCAATACTGTTTCAAAATAAAAAACAAAAAGGCCTGGGGGTGTAGGTCGGAAGTAGACTGCCCCAGAGTTCAATACCCAGTACCAAAAAAATAAAAAACAATAGGGTTGTTTGTTTGTTTTTATACTGGGGATTGAACACATGGGCACTCTACCTCGGAGCTATGCCCCAGCCCTTTTAATTTTTTTATTTTGAAACAGGATCTCACTAAATTGATGAGGCTGCCCTCAAACCTGTGATCCTCCTGCTTCAGCCTCCCAGGTACTGGGATTCCAGATGCCCACCACCATGCCCAGCTAAAGGCAGCTTTTTTTTTTTTAATAAAGCAAAAGGAAGCTAGCGTGATGGCACACTGGGAATCCCAGTACTTGGGAGGCTGAGACAGGAGGATCGCAGGTTCGAAGTTAGCCTGAGCAACTTAGTGAGGCTCACAGCAATTTAGTGAGACCCTGTTAACAAATAAATAAAATAGGGCTGGGGGTGTAGCATGGAGGTAGGAGGCTCCTGGGTTCCACCCCCAGTAACACACACACACACACACACACACACACACACACACACAGCAAAAGTTAGCTCATGTAAAACACGGAGCAACAAGAGCTGCCGAAACCCTAAGTGGCTGATTCTGTTGCTCCTTATCTTGTTTGAACATTTTCCTGGGATACTTAGACTCTGGCAGGAGGGACCTGTGTAACCTCCACAGCAAAAGTTGTTCTCCAACACGGTTTTTGGCCCCTCTGACTGTCTCTAACTCCGCAGGGAAAGTTTGGTTACACAGGTATCAGGTTGCTCTGTGCCTCTTGAACTCTTCCTAGCTTTGGAGTCAACAGTCTGGTTAAGGAGAGTCTAGTGTCCCCGGAGGTGTGAGGTGGTCACTGGGGCTTCAGGGACAGAGCAAGCTCTTGCTTTGGCCCCAGGCCCTGCACTAAGGGGCTTTAGCCACCCATGAGGTAGCACCTGGCCAGTCCATCCCACTCCGTCGTCTCTTCCTGAGTGGAAGGAGGCATCCTCTCTGCCCCAGTCTTTCCAGAGGACTCCCCGAAGTGATGTGGAATGGTGTTTCCTAATTGACATGCTTCATCAAGATGCATTTACAACTAAGCTGGGAGGGGGCTTGCACAGGTAACTGGTACCATTCTCTCTCTCCTAAGAAGACCGTACGCATTCTTGTTTTCATAATTGCCCAACTCCCTCCCTTGAAGACATTTTAATACCTCAGATGCAGTAGAGAGCTATTTATGGACTGTTTCCCTTTAGAAGGCCACAAACCATTGTAACAGCTAAGATTCTTTTCACTCACCAGAGAACCCAGTTTTTGCACCCTTGGGGGCAGTATCACCCCATCCTACCCCCAGTGAGAATGCCTAGACACTCTCCAGTGCTGTTAGGGAGAAATAACAATCTATACTGAAGAAGGGAGCAGAGGGCTGTGCGGGGATGGCTTCCAGCAGAGGAGACAGGGTTCTGTTTTCTTCATTTTTTTTTCCTTCCTTCCTTCCTTCCTTCCTTCCTTCCTTCCTTCCTTCCTTTTTCTTTCTTCTTTCTTTCTTTCTTTCTTTCTTTCTTTCTTCTTTCTTTCTTTCTCTCTCTTTCTCTCTCTTTCTTTCTTTCTTTCTTTCTTCCTACTCCTCCTCCTCCTCTTCCTCCTTTTTTGTACTAGGGATTGAACCCAGGGACATTCTACCTCCAAATTATACCCCCAGCCCTTTTTAACTTGAAATCAGATCTCACTAAGTTGCTGAGGCTGGCCTGAAACCTGCGATCCTCCTGTCTCAGCCTCCCAAGTACTGGGACTACAGGCATGCGCCACCACACCAGGAAGGGGACAGGTTTGTAAGCTTGCAGGAGTTCCTATGGATTTGCTTCTGGGATTCAGACCAGAGCTGAACACTCCTTTGAATGTGGGGAAAGATGGCCCCCCAGCTCTCAAGCCCTAGCCCAAGGTCTCCCCTGGGGATGGATGGCTATGAATGCAGTCACCGTCCTTCCCTCATTTCTCACATGCCCCCATCCTCCCCCTCTAGCTGCCCTAGCAAGGACGAAGTGGGGGTGCCTCAGAGGAGCTGCGCCAAGGCTGGCAGGATTACCGTTTCACAACAGAAAACACAAGTGGAGTAAAATTACAGAGTGCATGCGTTGTTTCCGTGACTTTCCTCTCAGATCTTCTGTGGGTGGTGAGAAGAGGGGAGGGGTGTAAGTGGGGCCCTGGATGGGAGAAGGAGGTGCCAGAGTAAACAGTGCTGTTTGGATGGCGACACCCCATTATCTTCAGACACAAAGATGCAACCTGGGGGAATGAATTTTGGACTCTGAACATAAGGGTCAGATTTATATTCCTCTCTCTATTGACGCTCGTCCCAAGAACTAGTCATTCTGCCGACGTCTGTGGGAAATTCCCAGATTGAACTTCCCAGGCAGAAACATGTGACATATTGGGAAAGTGGCTGACAATGGTCTTCCTTAAGAGGTTCATTGAGAAGAGAAGTGGGCGGATGGTTTCCCAGCACTCACTTTTGGGAGCCCCTAAAACAGCCCTGCATGCACTGGTTGGAAGCCCATCAGGTTGATTTCTGAGTGCCTGATGATCATCAGCATGCTTTTATTTTATTTTATTTTATTTTTTTGCGGTACTGGGGATTGAACCCAGGGGCATTCTACCTCCGAGCTACACCCTCAGCCCTATTTTTTATTATTTATTTTGAAACAGGGTCTCACTAGTTGGCAGAGGGCCGATCCTCCGGTCTCAGCCTCCCAAGTACTGGGATTAGAAGAACGCGCCACCACGCCTGACCTTTATCAGCATTCTTGATTTTTAAATTTTTCAATGGCTTTGTTGCATTTGTGAGTCTTGACTTCCAAATCTTCCTATTTTTTTCTTTCCCCTCAGCTCTTCTGAGCCTTGGAGGAAAAGGCTGGCGGCGCTCACACACGCAGAGCACTGCGAGCAGCCTCCCCCACATCCGACCCGCCCACCCTTTCCTAATGTTTCTCCAGCAAGCCCAGCGCCCACTGAAGAGCGTAAATTAGTGACTAGTAATTGGTACAAAAGCACTTTCTGTTTCTATGCAACACACACAAAAAGGAGGGGCAAAAGGAAGAGGGAGAAGAAAAAAAAACCCACAGATGGTTAAAGAGGGAAAGAAGTGAGATCCTGTCAGGGGCCTTGGAGCCATCCGGCTCGTCCGCCCCACTCTGTGTTGGGAGTTAGTCACAGGCCGAGGCCGACCTGGAAGCACAGCCAGGCAGCAGTTGTTAGTATCAAAAGAACAGGAAGGTTGGACGTGACCTTGACAGGTCATCTCACCCATCATTTTGTCTGTAAAACAGCATCCTCTCAGAGAGATGGGGGTGTTCCACTTGAACATTTTGCTGTCAGGATTCAAAGGCTGCCTGTGGACTTTGACTAGCAGGTGACTCTGGGCCTGTCGTCTAATCTCCCAGAGCCTCCTCTCTTTCCTCCAGCACGGGAGGGTACCCGGTACCCTGAAGGGCTTCTCAGCAGAAAATGCCAAAGCCACTACCTTCCAGCTTGTTCCCTGGACACTCAGTTCTTCCTTCATTTGGAATTCTTTGATTCCCAAGCTCTCCTGAGGATTTCAGTCTGTGGTTAACCTTTTTTTCCTGGTCTTAGGGAGTTGATTAGGGGAATTAACCCAGTGAAAGGGGAGAGGTGGAGTCAGCCCGGTGGCCTTGGCCTTTTTAAGGGAGCCCAGCCACCTCCCTGGAACAGCCCGAGGCACTGCTGCAGCCTCCTTCTTTCCTGGAATCCTCCTGAAACATTAATACCTTTTTGGTGCATTAAGGGCTAGAGTAAACATTTGTCTTGTCCCAGCCTCCAGCAGTCCCCTCAGCAAATAATAGGACTAACATTATTATTCATGAGAATGGGACCTCATTTTTTTTATTGGAGGGTCTTCCCGGGCATTCCTTTCCATTTGTGCTTAGGGCCTGTGTTGGTGGTGGCGTGCCTGCAGGCCTCCCTTTCATCTCAGTTTATCCTGAGATATACTAGACTTTGGATTCCTGAGATAAGAATTGAGAATCTGGGCCTGAAATCTAAATGTTCTAGAGCTGCAAGAACCAGTTAGCTCACCATCTAAAACAAGAGCCTTTGAAATTTATTTATTTGTGGTACTGGGGATGGAACCTAAGGCCTCCTGCATGCTAGGCAAGTACTCTACCACTGAGCTACATCCCCAGCCCCTAAACTTATTTATTTTTTAGTGAAATGAAGATGATCACAAATTTGAACAGGAGAATGGAATTCATCCCTGACTGACCAGACAGACCCTTTTAAAAAAGTGAGGACAAGCCGGGCGTGGTGGTGCACCCCTGTAATCCCAGTACTTGGGAAGCTGAGACCGGAGGATCACAGGTTGGCAGCCACTCTCAGCAACTTAGCAGGACCCTCTACAACTTAGCGAGACCCTGTTTCAAAATAAAAAATAAAATAGGGCCAGGGGTGTAGCTCAGAGGTAAACTGCTCCTGGGTTCAATCCCCAGTACCACCCACACATACATATGTGGACAGCCAGGCCCAGTGGCCTGCACCTGTAATCCCAGTACTTGGGAGGCTGAGGCAGGAGAATGATAGGTTCAAGGCCAGCCTCAGCAACTTAGCAGGATCCTGTGTCAAAATAAAAAAGTGCTGGGGGTGTAGCGCAGAGCTGGAATGCCCTGGGTTCACTCCCCAGTACCAGGGGAAAGAAAGGAAGGAAGGAAAGGGGAGGACGTTTGTTTAAGTAGATTAAAATAAAGAGATGAGCCATACAGAATTAATGACAAGGTTCTGAAATGCAGGCAGTGTTGTTTTGGTGTTGTGTGTTTGGTGAAGTTGGACGTTGTGTCTGTGAGCCTCAATCCTGTTGAAAGTGCATGCCTCCGGGGGACCTGACTGGAATCTGGGTGGGAACCGGGGGACAAGCCAGGAACACATGACCAAAAGGCCTGCCTGCAGGCGGTGGACGTTTTAGAACTGCATGGAATCTGGACAGATCATCTGTGCTCAGAAACACGGAGTGGGAGGCTTTCCATCTCCCCTTCCAGGAACAGCTCTGAGGAGACAGCAGTCTGCTCTAATAATCTTGAACATGAGTGGCAAAGGAGGGACCTTTGCCTTCAGTGCAGAGGCAATAGTGAAGGGGTCAGAGCCCCGGCTGTCAGGACCCCTCAAACACGGGTTTGAATCCTACCTCCACCACAGTCTGATGACAAGAACTCTTTCCTTCTCTCAGCCTCAGCTTTCTCACCTGTGCAATGGAGTTCATTAATTATGTATTTATAAAGTTATAAGGCTTAATTCAGTGTGTATGTGTGTGTGTGTGTTTTACTGGGAATTGAACCCAGGGCATTCTACCTCTGAGTTATACCCTTAGCCCTATTTTATTTTTTATTTTTGAAACAAAGTCTTGCTCATTTGCTGAGGCTGGCCTCAAACTTGCAATCCTCCTGTCTCAGCCTCCCAAGTACTGGGACTACACGTGTACACTACAACATTCAGCTATCAGTTCAGATCTTTTTCCGTGTGTGTGTGTGTGTGTGTGTGTGTGTGTGTGTGTTACTAGGGATGGAACCCAGGGGCCTTCCACCGCCAGGCTATACACTCTGACCTATTTTTTATTGTTTTATTTTGAAGCAAGGTCTCTCTAAGTTGCTGAGAGCCTACATTGCCGAGGCTGCCTTGGAACCTGGGATCCTCCTGTCTCAGCCTCCCAAGTACTGATTGGGATTATAAGCGTGTGCCACCACACCCAGTTTAGTTCGGATATTTAAAGCATTTAGCATATTATCTCTTAACAGAATATTATTACAATTAAAAATAAAAGACTGACTTACACATGTGGCCAGAAGCCCTTGAGGTACTTAGATTTTCTCTTTCTTTTTTTGTTTTTGTTTTTTGCTGTGTTAGGGATTGAACCCAAGGCTTTGCACATGCTAAGCAAGCTCTCTAGCACTGAGCTACACCCCCAGCCCTTTTAAAATTGTATTTGGAGACCCAGTTGCACTAAGTTACCCAAGCTGATCTCAAACTTGCTATTTTCCTTCCTCAGCCTCCCCAGTAGCTGACACTTGCCCGCCTAAGAGTTTCTTAGAATTTTTGTTAAGAATTTCAGGGTGCTTGCCTATAATCCCAGTTCTTGAGAGGCTGAGACAGGAGGATCGCAGGTTTGAAACCAGCTTCAGCAACTCAGTGAGGCTTACATCAACTTAGCAAGACCCTGTTTCCAAATAAAAATAAAATAGGGCTGGGTGATGTAACTCAGATGTAGAATGCTCCTGGGTTCAATCCCCAGTAATACATACACACGTGCGCGCACACATACACACATGCGCGCACACACACACACACAAACAAGAATTTCAGATGAACCCAGCAACCTCTTGCATCTCGTTCATTTATTTATTGCCAGCAGTGGCGCATACCTGTGATCCCAGTGACTCAGGAGGCTGAGGCAGGAGGATCACAAGCTCAAGACCAGCCTTGGCAACTTAGTGAGACCCTGTCTCAAAAAGGACTGGGGATGTAGATCAGTAGTAAAGCACCCCTGGGTTCAATCCCCACTGCAAAATAAAAAATAAATACATTTATTGAGTGACAGTTTCATGCAAAAAGCTGTGCTAAGTGCCGATAGCAGGTACTGTGAATTCTGTAAATAATAGCAATAAAATTAATAATAATAATAATATCAAACAAATATGTTTGGTTCCAAGGTAAATGGTTTACATTCACAGCAATCTTATGAGACAGAAAGGTTATTCTTGCTTAATAGGAGGAATCAGACTAGTTAGTTAACCTACTCCAAGGTTTCACTGGAATCTTCCTAGTTGTTTTTTTTTTTTTTTGCGGCCCCTGGGATTGAACCCAGGGGCGTTCTACCTCCGTGCTACACCCCCGGTCCTATTTTTTAATACTTTATTTTGAAACCGGGTCTCACGAAGTTGCGGAGGGCCTCACTAGGTAGAGAGAGACAGGGAGAGAGAGAGAGAGAGCTGAGGCTGGCTGCGAACCCGGATCCTCCGGTCTCTGCCTCCCAAAGTACTGGGATTACAAGTATGCACCACCACGCCCGGCTTGTTTTTTGATTTTGCAGTACTGGGGATTGAACCCAGGGGCCTTCTACCTCTGAGCTACACCCCCAGCACTATTTTTTATTCTTTATTTTGAAACAGGGTCTCACTAAGTTGCAGAGGGCCTCACTAAGTAGCTGAGGCTGGCCGTGAACCTGGATCCTCCGGTCTCAGCCTCCCAAGTACTGGGATTACAATCGGCGGCCCTCTGAGATTTAGATCCCCCGAAGCTGCTTGTTCTCAGCTGTTCCTCCTTGTGCTGTTCTGACTCTGGCTTGTATCTGGTTTTCATGAACCTTGGTTGGGAGCGTCAGCAGACATCTTGGACTCTAGCCATACCTACCTTGTGTTTTCCATAGTTATCACAAGCTGCTTCCTTCCAGTTGAAAAAGAACTCAGTTTTGGATCCATAACTGTATTAGTCAAGACTCTTGGTGGCCAGCAACAGAATCCAAACTTGGCCTGGCTTTATAAAATTAGAACTTGATTGGTTTGCGTTACAGATACACCTGGAGAAGCTCCAGTTTCAGGTACTGCTGGCTACAGGCACTCTGTGTCAGCTCTCTTTGTGGCTCAGCCTTGTTGGCCTTGGCCCTGGCTTCATTTACGGGCAGGCTTTCTGAATGGTGCGAAGATGGTGCCAGCAAGGCCAGACAGCTCTAGAATTCAACCTAAAAGACCATAAATGAGTGGACAGAGGGTCTTTGCAGAAAAGAGACTATTTCAGCGTGTGTAAAGTACTGTGTCAGACACACACCCACAGGCCCTTCTGAGTGAATGATCGAGAAGCTGAGAGCAAAAGCCTCGAAGGAGCCGGGTGTGGTGCACATGCCTGTAATCCAAGTACTTGGGAGGCTGAGACAGGAGGATCACAGGTCCTTAGCCAACCTCAGCAACTTAGTGAGACCCTCAACAACTTGACAAGACCCTGTTTCAACATAAAAAGGGCTGGGGCTGTAGCTTGGAGGTAGAATGCCCTTGGATTCAATCAGTACCAAAATAACAATAATAAAAATAAAGTTAAAAAGGTCTAGAGATGTAGCTCAGAGGTAGAATGCCCCTGGGTTCGATCCCCAGTACAAAAAAAAAAAGTCTCACGTGGAACGAATATAACAGCCTCAGGATGATCTTCAGAGCCATTCACTCAATCCTAACTCGAAACTGTCAGAGAAGTGAATCATGTTTACATGAACATTTATTACTCTGTGTGCTAATAGATAAACCTCGTCAGTGCAGAGATGAGCTGTTTATGTAGCGGTTCCCGTTGAGATTCAGAAGTCTATTCAGTGTGTACAGTGCTCATCAAAAACACCAAAAGAAATCTTCAGAGGCAAAAAAAAGAGCTTAAAAATAGCTTACAAAAACACATAAATGTGACTTAAGTCCCCGGGGCGACCATAATTCTACTGTAGTTTTGTACCATTACTGTTTTGATGAAAATAAGCAGAATTCCAACCAAACAGCTGGCTCTCCCTCGTTTGTGTTGCAGACCATACCCCTGGCCAGCCATAGCACCCTCCTGGTGAGCAGGAACCCACTGCAGCAGGGCTTCCCAGCAGGACAGACCTGGGCCTTACCCCTCACCTGAGTCCTGCCTGCCCACACTCTGCGATCTCGGGGGAGGTGAGGGGAGCTGCTTCATGAAGTTGGAAGCTCAGGCCTGCACTTCTCAGTGGTCTTTAGTGATGAGCACCAAACCATAATCAGTGGAATCCAGGGGTTAATGTTTGAAAAACTGTTGGGCGGTGGTGCAGGTGGCCTGTGAGTAGGATTTATGGTCATCGCAGCTCTACCCTCGTACCAGCTATGCAGAGTCATGGAGGGGAAAGCTGGAAACACTTGCTGGAGTGGCAGGTGGGGTAGGCGTCTACTAATTGGACCTTAGTCTCTGCAGTTCCTGCTGTTGGGGAAAAACTTTATCCTGGCAGTTCAGGGTCTTTCAGACACTTTATTAAATTTTCTTCTCTTTTGCAAAATCAGGGTTCTCATTCTATTTTTGCCTTTCTTCTGGGAGTGAGCTTTTATTTGGTGGCAAGGGGCTCACCTATTGTTTGGCATTGCACGCAGGCCATCCGTGTGGCACGCCATCCTTTGATCTTGGTGGTCACTGGGCTGTCACTTAGCTGCTTGTTCCCCGTGCTCACGTGCTGACATCCTCTATTTGCAGAGAGCTTCTGCACCATGGCTCCAGGTGTTCAACCTGGGCTCAGGAACACAGTCCTTTTCCCCACTCTACATTTGGAAAGGTGGAAATTTTCAAGGCATGCACTGACATGACCCCCTTCAGCCACAGCTGACCAGTTGTTAGGTGCCAAGGGTATGTGGGGACTTTCTTAGAGGGGCTCATACAAGGTCTAGGTATGCCATGGGAGAAGCCAGGCAGTGGTAGGCTCTTGGGACTGATTGGAAACCTCTGTATTCATACCAGTGCAATTCTATCTACTGGGGTTACATCTTGCTAAACATCATAAGTTGAGCATATCATAGGTCGAAAATACCCTAACCTACGAAACACCCTAGCTCCACGTCACAACACACTGTAGAGAACGGCACGTTTCCCCTAATGATGGTGTGGCTGTCTGGGAGTTGTAGCTCATTGCCACTGCCTAGCATTGAGAGCATCCCACCAAATACTGCTAGCAGGAAAAGTTCAAAATTCAATACTTGGGAAGTACAGTTTCTACTTGAATGTCTATTGTTTTCATACCATTGTAAAGAGGAACAATCTAAGTTGAACCATTATAAGTCAGGGACCATCTGTGCTCCAAACACAGCCCCTCTGCATCTCTCTCTCTCTCTACCCCTGGGGCTTGGTGGGAAGCTCGTCAAATCAAAAGTGTATAAGCTTAAGGACCTGGTGTTTTTGAAATGCTGTTTTGGAACCTAAAGCTCCCGGGATAACAACTTATTTGTCTTAAACTATGCCTGACCTCCCCAAGGCAAAACATATGGAAAGAAGGGGGGAGTAAGAGAATTACAGAAACACCCTGGAAAAGGCTCTCTCTGCGTTGGCCCAAGCCTTGGCTCTCCTTTCACATCTCATGGCCTTCTGTGCACAAAACTGGAGGAGGAAGCCAGGCATAGAGTGCATGCCTATAATCCTAGTACTTGGGAGGCTGAGACCAGAAGATCAGGGAGATAGGAGGATCGCAGGTTCAAGGACAGCCTGAGCACATAGTAAGACTCAGCAACCTAGTAAGACCCTGTTTCAAAAGAAAAATAAAAATAGGGCTGGGGTGTGGCTCAGAGGTAGAATGCCTCTAGTTTCAATCCCCAGTACCACCCCCCCAAAAAAAAACTGAAGGAGGCATTTGAAAATTGGTTTTAATCTGGTCACACACTATTAGCAGAGTGTCCTTGTGCAAGTCAACTGCCCTTTGAGATGGCTTCATCTAAAACATAACAGGTTTCAGTTTAGTGATCATAAAAAACACCCCAAATGCAAAGATTCACACAATCTGTATTCTTGCGGTAGCTTAGCCGTTAAGCAGGTATAGCCTGGTCAGTGTTTAGTGCCTCGTGGATTATTCATTATTTATCTCTCCCACAAATGGCTGGGCAGAGGCGGGAGTGATCCTGACCTGGAAATCAGCTAATCTGGTGGTGCTGGTCTTCAAGGGCCTGACTGTGTGGTTGTGGGGCCTTTGGAGGGACCACCAAGATCTCATCCAACTCTAAATTCTGTGACTCTGATCTAAACCATGTCTTTCATCAAAATATATCAAGAGGCAGACCTTCACTGTATCAAAGAATACACATTCAGGGCTCACATTTTGCCTCTGCTGCTTTGAGAGTTGCTGGGATGGGGGCTGCAGAACTGAGACATCGAGACACAGCTCTTGCTGGATTGAGAAACGAAACAGTCAGGAATCTTTTGTCCACCATCTTTGATTTGCGGTCCACCAGGACCGCTTGAGTGTTCTCACAGATCCCTTGAGGTTGGGGACAGGCTAGCAATATGCTTCCCCCGACACCAAAGTGTTCGCAGGAGGAAGTGCTGCACACAGGTGTTACAGACACGAGCCCACTTCCCACTTCAGAACCGACTGTGTGGCGCAAGCTGCTTTCCACACATACACCCGGGGGCCAGGAAATAAAATCTCACACCCAGGCTCTGTAGTGACTCACCTAGTCAACAAATAAAACATAAGAGGAATCCAAATCATAAGGATTCGGCGAGAGGTCAGGAGCAAGTGGTAGTGGGATGGGACGGTGTTCGGGCAGGGTGACTCTTGGTGGTTCTGCGCATGAGTACATTGCTTTCTGGTGGGGAGAGAGGCCAGATGGTGATGGACAGCGGGGTGCCCCAAGCCAGGGGTCCCAGGAAGGTCTGTGTGGGACACATGCTCCGCCAGCCTGGTTCTCGGGAATGCTTTACCACTCTGATCTCACCTCCTCACGATCATACTCATCCTGCCTGCTTCCTAGTGAGGACAGTCCTTTGTTGGGCAACCCTGTCAAACTGTTAGTGCAGTTCCACCTCTAAGGAAGCTTCCAGTCTGTTCCTGTAAGGGCCGTTTCCCTTTCACATATGGAAAAAGTAGGAGAGGAGGTGTGGGAGGGGTGAGAAAACAGATGCATACAGAGCCTTTAACTTTCTAACAATTTCTTTGAGAAGGAAACAGATTGACTCTTTTCCTTTCTTGGGTCTTGGACACCTGGGGTGTCCTAATAATTCCACAACAGAAAGTAAATCACGTGCACCCCTGCTCCCATAGAATGTACTCCTAATATAAGCCATTTGCGGAACACTTTAAACCCAGATGCATCGTTATTAGTACTTTTTCCCCCCTTTTTGCAGTCCTGAGGATTGTACGTAGGGCCTTGTGCATGCTAGGCAAGTAAGTCCAGGGGCATTCTACCACTGGGCTACAACCCCAGCCCTTTCCTTTTTTTTTTTTTTTTTTTTGGCAGTACTGGGGATTGAACCCCAGGGGCATTCTACCTCAGAGCTACACCCCCAGCCCTGTATTTTTTTTATTCTTTACTTTGAAACAGGGTCTTACTAAGTTGTGGAGGGCCTCACTAAGTAGCTGAGGCTGGCCACGAACCTGCGATCCTCCTGTCTCAGCCTCCCAAGTACTGGGATTACAAGCGTGTGCCACCACGCCTGGCCCCTTTTGATTTTAACTTTTTTTCTCATTATAAAAGAAATCTAGCTGGGCGTGGTAGCACATGCCCATGATCCCAGCACTTCAGAGGCTGAGACAGGAGGATCAGGGTTTAAGGACAGCTTCAGCAACATAACGAGACTTTCAGCAACCCTGTTTCAAAACAAAAATAAAAAGGGCTGGGGTGTAGCTCAATGGTAGAATACCCCTGGGTTCAATCCCCAGTACCATCCCCCCCCCCACACACAAAAGAAATCTGTACCACTGTTTTATTTATATTTATTTATTTGGTACTGGGGATTGAACCCAGGAGCATTTTACCTCTGAGCTACACTCCCAGCACCTTTTAGTTTTATTTTGAAGCTGGGTCTCGCTGAGTTGCCGAGGCTGGCCTCGAACCCACTATCTTCTTGTCTCAGCCTCCCAAGTACTGGGATTACAGGTGTGCGCTACCACACTGGGCAGTACTCACTGTTTTAAAAATCAGAAAATATAGAGGAAGATTACAGAAAGAAGTTATTCTTTATCCTCTCACTGTTAGATAACCACTGTTCATATTTTGTATATATTCTTCCAGGATTTTTTTCCCCATAGAAACGCACATACACATACAACAAATCACACGCTGCCCTTCTCCCTTGGCAGTGTCTAGCTAACAGCTCTCCATGTCATTATATATCAGCCTGGTACCATTTTAATAGGTGCGTACCATCGTATGGATCCACTGTAATGAATTAAACCTGAGCTTTATTGTTGGACATTTAAGTTGCTACCAACTTTCAGTTCTTAAATAATGCTGGTATCCATGTATATTTTCACGTCCCTCTCTAATTATTACAGAAAATGATTCCCAGAAAAATATTGCCAGATGAGTCCCACCCGTGTGGTAGAGGGCCTGTTTCCTCCCGCCTCCACCCATGGTAGGTAGGAACAGACTTTTAACATTCTCACCAGCCTCACAGATAGGCACTGGTGTCTTAATTGGCAGGTTTTGATTATTTGTAGGATTGAATATATTTTTATATATTTATTTCTTGGTCATTAGTATTTCTTCTAAGTTGCTTATTTGCATCCTTGCCCACTCTTTTTTTTTTTTTTTTTTTGCGGTACGGGGGATTGAACCCAGGGGCATTCTACCTCCGCGCTACACCCCCGGCCCTATTTTTTATACTTTATTTTGAAACCGGGTCTCACGAATTGCGGAGGGCCTTCACTAAGTAGAGAGAGAGAGAGAGAGAGAAAGAGAGAGCTGAGGCTGGCCGCGAACCTGGATCCTCCGGTCTCCGCCTCCCAAAGTACTGGGATTACAAGAATGCGCCACCACGCCCGGCCCTTGCCCACTCTTATAAAATTGGATTATTCACTTTTTTGTGGTACTGGAGATTGAACCCAGGGGCATTCTACCTCCAAGCTACACCCCTAGCCCTTTTTGTTTTTTGTTTTGAAACAGGGTCTTGCTCCATTACTGGGAGTCTCACTATGTTGCTGAGGCTGGCCTACCTGTGATCCTCCTGTCTCAGCCTCCCAAATACTGGGAACACAGGCATGCACTACCATGCCCGGCTTGGACCATTCACTTTTACTTGCAAGTATCCTTTTAGTATTACAGATTTTGTTTTCATTCTGAAATTTCTTTTATTAGTTCATTATTTTGATTCTTAAATTTTTTACATATAAGCCAGGCATGGTGGTGCACTCCTATAATCCCAGTACTTTGGAGGCTGAGACAGGAGGATCGCAGGTTCGAAGACAGCCTCAGCAAGTAGTGAGACTCTCATCAACCTAGCGAGACCCTGTTTCCAAATAAGAAATAAAATTGGGCTGTGGGTATAGCCTGGAGGTAGAAGGCTCTTGGGTTCCACCCCCAGTACCACACACACAAAAAAATTTTACATATAAATTTGTGTGTGTGTGTGTCTGTGTGTGTGTGTGTGTGTGTGTGTGTGTGTGTGTGTGGCACTGGGGATTGAACCCAGGGGCATTCTACCTCTGAGCTACACCCCCAGCCCAATTTTATTTTTTATTTGGAAGCAGGGTCTCGCTAAGTTCCTGACAGCCTCACTAAGTT
>PVJS01037335.1:0-19994 GCA_004027185.1 Glis glis
AAAAAAAAAAAAAAAAAAAAAAGAAAGGAAAAAATAGAAGAGCAGCCTACAGTTCTAGAATGGACCTTTGAGATACTAAGTTCTACACCAACCACAATCGACAATGAGGAAATCAAAACCAGTGAGCACATTTCTTGTTGGAATTTAGAAGTAGAGGTCGGAAAACTTTCAGTTTTGTAGGACCCAAAACTTCTGATTCAGTCCACTGTCATCCTTAAGTTTTGTCATGTGTTAATTTTTGGTTTCTGAAAAGCAATCAATTAAAGACGATTCTAGAACAAGAAAAGTAGATGCCAAATCTGTAATATTTACCTTGACTAGAATTCTCAGGGGCCAGGTTAAATAAATCCAACAGAAGGTCAGCCAAAATTGCTCAATACTTTGAAAGTTTTTCTGGCTTTGCCATACACATTTTAGTTCTATCAGAAACTTAAAAAAAATGGACTACTGAACCTGAGTTAGGTCAGTATACTGGGAAACTATGAGATAAGGCTTCCGGATCACTGACCCAGCCTCAATCTTCTCCCCGGGGCTCGCCTGCATTCTGCATAGGGAAGACATGTTTGGAGAGCATTCGCTTCCTTTAAGTATCCCCTTTCAGGACACCGAAGGGTGGGAGAAGGGGAGTGTCCAAAGGACAGCACCAAGAAAAGAACCTTGTTCTGTGTGGCTGCTAAGATGAGTGCCTTATGGGGAGTCTCAGCTACCTACAGCTAACCTTCCAAATTCAACACACTCAGCAAGAGAACAGAAGCAGGAGCCGGACGCAGTTTAGAGAGTGGAGGCCCTTCCTCTGAATGAACACATATCCTGGGGCTGGATGAGATTTGGGGTCCCCTTCTCCACATGCTTCCCCTGTACTTGCAACTTGCCACCCTAATATGACTTTGACGTCAGAGCTGAAAGATGCAGTACGTACTCATCTTCCAATATGGCTCCTAAATGCTAGCTAAGTACTTCATCTGGTCCAACACAAAAATACAGATCCTTCCCAGCACTGGAGGAAGGGCAGCAGGTTGCATGCAGGTGTCCCACAGAACCTTGAGTAGAGCTGGGACACAGTGATCTTCAGAGAGCCGGGCATGGTGGAACACACCAGTAATCCTAGTACTTGGGAGGCTGAGACAGGAGAATCATAGGCTCCAGGCCAGCCTCAGCAACTTAGCCAGTCCGTTTCAAAAAAAAAAAAAAAAAAAAAAAAAAAAAAAAAAAAAAAAAAACCCAGCTCTCAAGTTTCAATAACTATTCCATGCTAAGAGGGAACAGGAGGGGGGGCACAATGAATGTGGCCTCCAGCTACTTACAGACTAAAAACCAAATAGTAAAGCACAAACTGGGCTACAACAGCAAAGGTACATCGGCAGAGCCAAGAATAGATCCCGAGTGTCCCTGAATTTTATCTTTCAGAACACTTTCACCAGGTTCCCTCCCACATGTGTCCTTTGTTTCATGTCTCCCCAAAGATCCTCTCTGCCCCTCTTTCTCTACTCAAGAGGGGGAAAAGAGCTCCATGGATTTCCATCGCTTCCTGTGAGCCCTGGAGAAACTGTTCCTGAAGCTAAGAATGTGCCCAGAGTGAAGAGCAAGTCTTAAACATTTGAACATTCCTTAACCACCAGGGTTCAAAGGGATTTTGCTACCACTCAGGAGAAGCTGGAAATAAACATAAACACACAGACAATATGGTGCACAGGATGCCAACGGATAAGCAAGAGACAGCACAGAGACTGGGTGGGAAAGGCAGCCAGGCCGCACCCCAGACCCTCCTGCCAGACCTCCCCGTCCAAAGACAGCAGAGTGGTGCTGGAGGCACTGGCTCCTGCTTCCCTGTCCCCTACAGCTGAACTTCAGATGTTGTCAGCTCAGTTTATATTTCAGGGTGAGGAAGGGGGAAAGCCCATGGGCTTCAGAATAGAACCAAATATTTACAATCTCCTGCTGGGCAAGGCATCATGGGAAGATCACGGCCAGCCTCAGCAACTTAGCAAGGCCCTCCACAACTTAGTGAGACCCTGTTTTGAAATAAAAAATAAAATAGGGCTGGGGGTGTAGCTCAGAGGTAGAATGTCCCTGGGTTCAATCCCCAGTAACATACATCACACACACACACACACACACACACACACACACACACACACACACAAAGTTGTTCATGGAACCTTGCAAAATTTATGCAAATACAAATATGTGTCCCCCCCTTCTTCTCACAAAAAAGTAGCGTATTATTAATAGGCTCTGGACTTCGCTTTTCATCTCTTGGAGATCTTTCCATATTGGAACACAGACAACAAATTAATTTCCTTTGTATATCTGCACAATATTCCACTCTAAGGATATACCATGATTTATTGATTGATTTAGACACTGGGGATGTAACCCAGGGCCCTCAAGAATGCTAGGCAAGTGCTCTACTGCTGAGCTACATCCACTGTCCCATGATTTATTTAACCAGTCTATTATTAATGAACAAAGTTGGGTTTTTCCAAACGTGTGTGTGTGTGTGTGTGTGTGTGTGTGTGTGTGTGTGTGTGTGTTACTGAGGACTGAACCCGGAAGCATTCTATCTCCAAGCGACACTTCCAGCCCTTTTTATTTTATATTTTGAAACAGGGTCTCACTAGGTTGTTGAGATTCCTGCTATTGCTGAGGCTGGTCTCAAACTTGCAGTCCTCCTGTCTCAGCCTCCCAAGTATTGTGATTATAGGTGTGTGCCACCACAACTGGCCTTTTCCAAACTTTTTGCTTCTAAAAACAATCCTGTCAATAACCTTACATATTAGAGTTGCTTTTATATACTAAGATGCTTGCTTATTGCTCTGTAACCATCTGGCTGTGATACCAAGAGAGAAAGAAAACCTTGCAGGTGCAAATCCATCCAAAATCAGGACAAAGCCCATCTTCTTCTTTTTTGTACAGGGGATTGAGCCCAAGGGCATTCCACCCCCAGTCCTTTCTATTTTTTTTTTTATTTCAAAACAGGGTCTAAGTTGAAGACAGAGCCCTTCCAAAGTGTACACACACACACACACACACACACACACACACACACACGGCTATGGAAAAATAAAATGAGATTTTGATTTGTTGGGTGGGGTAGGAAAATACATGATGCATATGTAGTGGGCACTCACTCAGTATTTATGGATGGAGTGAGAGAGTTCAATTACTTAGGTAGCCCATTCTCCATCCTTATTCTTATCCTTATCTTCCTCCTGCTGATCACCATCTCCAAGCCTTACCACCCATTAAACCTGGGGCCATCCAGTCATATGTTCCTTTAAGAAATTCTAACAGCATTCCACCTCAGTGAGGAGGGAAAATGACTGATGAGGTGGCTGATGTCCCCTCCAAGGGCAGAAAGTAACCTTCTCCTTCTTTGGTCATCATCTGGACTTGAACCCACAGGTTCTGCTGGAGGGAAGTACATACAGAGCCATCGCACCCCTAGGGAAGCAAGGCTGGGCAGGTGTTGGCTGTCCCTTCCATCAGTGACTCCCCAGGTAACTGTCAAAGCAGCCCCTCAGCAGAGCCCAGACAGGAGCCCAGCAAGCAGTCCTGGCCTTTCTCAGCCACAGCCACCAGTAAAGAAGCAGGAAATTCTGCTGGGCCAGTGGATTCCTGTAATCCCAGTACTCAGGAGGCTGAGACAGGGGGATTACAGGTTTGAGGCCAGCCTCAGTAACTGAGCAAGATCCTGTTTCAAAATAAAAAGGGCTGGGAGTAGCTCAGAGGTAGACCTCCTGGGTTCAGTCCCCAGTGCCTTAAAAAAAAGAGGGAGGAGGAGGAGGAGGAAATTCTAAGTTGTCCACAGAGCTGACTCACACTCTCTTTCCACCAGCATCCTGAAGGTTCTATTCTAGGTTTACCAAAGGGAACATGCCTTCAGGCAGAAGCAGAGAGCAGAAGTGGTGGCGGCTGGGGCTTCCATTAGCATTTCCTCTGTAACATGTCAAGCTCCCACCAGAAGGGTGAGGAAGGTAAGGAGACAGACCATTCTGTCAACATCAGCCGAGCAAAAGGCATTGACACCTCTTCAGAAGGGCAGATGCTTCATAACCTGTGTGCATGTACACAGTGTAATTACCCTGGAGTTAAAGTCAAGTTCTTAAAAATGAATTATACTTGTTTGGGCCCTAATTGGGGGAAAAAAAAAAGGATTTTTAAGACCAACTGGAGAAAACTGAACATGGACTCAGTATTAGATGAGATTAAGAAACCAGTATTAAGCCAGACATGGTGGTGCATGCCTGTAATTCCAGTTCTTGGGAGGCAGAGGCAGGAGGATCACAGGTTCTCGGCCAGCCTCAGCAACTTAGTGAGGCTCTCAAAAACAGCAAGACCCTGTTTCCAAATAAAAAAATATAATTGGTCTGGAGTGTAGCTTGGTTGTAGAATGCCCTTGGGTTCAATCCCTACTACCACAAAAAAAAAGAAAAAAGAAATTAGTATTAATGTATTAAAATTAAGGTATGATAATGGTCCAGTGATTTTTTAAGTCCTTACTTCTTAGGGATACATACTGAAGTATTTATGAATGAAATGATATGTCTGGCCTTTGCTTTAAAACTTGCCCCCTCTCCCCAATAAGAAGTGTGCATTGGTTGGGTGAAGGAATGACAGCTCAGCTGGGGAATGGGGCATGAGACAGTATTCTATTTTTCTGAATATAATGTTTCATAGTAAGGAGGAAAAAAAGGTTGTCATAATGGCTATATGACATTATAGACCTCACTGTTGACCAGGACAGGCAGTTGGGCCCATAAGGGCAACACCTCTGCCCTGGATGACAGAGTTAATGATCACATACAAGTCAGTCCCCTCGGAAGGCAGCTGCCCCAGAGGTTTTCATTCTGCCAACTAAGCCGCTGGTTTGCAAACTTGACTGCACACTGCACTCACCTGGGAGGGGTTTTGGTGTTCTTTTAATTGGTGCTTAATTTGTTTGGGATACAGCCTGAATTTCTGGATTTTTCAAAGTTCCCCCAGGCAATTCTAATGTAGAACAAAGTTTAGGAATCAGTGCTCTGTGCACGCTTGTAATCCCACGCATTTGGAGGCTGAAGCAGGAGGGTTGCAAGTTCAAGACCAGCCTGGGCAATTAGTGAGACCCTGTGTCAAAATTAAAATAAAGGCCTGGTGTGGTGAAGCATGCCTGTAATCCCAGTATGTGGGAGGCTGAGACAGGAGGGTCACAGGTTCAAGACCAGCCTCAGCAACCTAGCGAGACCCTGTTTTAAAACAAAACAAAAAAAAAAAGGGCTGGGGTGTAACTCGAAGGTAGAATGCTCCTAGGTTCAATCCCCCCAAATAAATAAATAAATAAAAACAAGGGCTGGGATGTAGTTCAGTGGTAAATTGCATGCCTAGCATGCACAAGACCCTGGTTATGTCCCTGGTACTGCAAGAACAAAAACAATAAAACCTAGGAACTTGGCAGACAGATTCAAACAAGAAGCCGGGCCTACTATAAAACCAGATGGGAGGTGACCTGTGATCAGTATCAGGCCTGCAGTTCACATGGAGCATTCCACTGAATGTCCCCCCTAACCACCCAGAGCAGTAAGCACTCCTGTGCCTCTTGCAGAGACCAGCCTATGCTGGCTTTAGAAAAACCCCTGTGTTCACAGGCTGAAGGGCTGTAGTAGCCAAACTGTTATAGCAGCCTAACAGCTGGCCTTATTCAAGCAGAGAGGAACTGGGGATTCTCTTAGGAGTACAAGCCTGGCCTCACAAAGGGACCAGGGAGATTTTCCTGCGGCAGGTGGCACATTCTGATGTACAGCTGTGAGCCTCTGCCCACTTTCTTGTGGTGACGGGGTTAATCTTTGTGTCATTCTCAGAGCCTCGGGAGAACTGAAGGGCTGGCATCTGTCAAGGCCCATTCTATTTGTTAGCTACTCTGACCCTCCTTCATGACAGCCCTGAAGTGTAACCATATCCCCATTTTACAGATGAGAGAAACGAGGCCCCGGCCATCTTAGTTATGATGCCTGGGTTACACAGCAGTAGAGAACAAAACCTGGAATTTGACCCAGCCAAACTCCAAAGCCCCATGTTTTGTTTGCTTGTTTATTTGTCTTACCTCTAAGCTACATCCCAGTCCTATTATTTTTTAATTTTATTTTATTGTGGTACTGAGGGTTGAACCTGGGGGATTCTACCACCAAGCTACACCCTCAGACCTTTTTTATTTTTTGTTTTGAAACAGGGTCTCCCTAAGTTGCTGAGGCTAGCCTCCAACCTGTGACCCTACCTTTTCTTTTCTTTTCTTTTCCTTCCTTCCTTCCTTCCTTCCTTCCTTCCTTCCTTCCTTCCTTCCTCCCTCCCTCCCTCCCTCCCTCCCTTCTGAACCTGGGAGCACTCTACCTCCAAGTTACCCCCCAGCCCTACTTTATTTTTATTTGGAAACATGGTTTCGCTAGGTTGATGAGAATCTGAGGCTGTCCTGGAACCTGTGTTCCTCCTGTCTCAGCCTCCCAAGTGCTGGGATTACAGGCGTGCACCACCATGCCCGGCTCCCATGCTCTTTCCATAGCCATGAATCCTTTAGGACAGGCTGAACATGACACCTCTCGCTTCCACCTGCAGGAGATAATCCAGAGATCGCTTGGTCACCCTGTCCTCCTGCATGAACTTGAAGATACACTCCCTTGAACTTTCCTTCATGATCTTCCATGGGGACAGGGTCCACCCCAGGTGAACCCCAGCTATGTTCTTTCTAGCTACCTAGTCAGTGCATTATACCAGAGGGTGAGTGTCTCTCACACATCCATCTTTATTTTTTATTTTTACTATTTTTGCGGTGCTGGGGATCAAGTCTGGGACCTTGTGCTAGGTAAGTGTTCTACCACAAAACCATACCCCAGCCCATTTATGTATGTATATGTATGTATATACGTATGTATGTATGGATGGAACCCAGGGGTTCAATCTCCAGTACATCCCCAACCATTTTTAATTTTTTAATTTTTTTTTTTTTTTGCAGTACTGGGGATTGAACGCAGGGGCGTTCTACCTCCGCGCTACACTCCCGGTCCTATTTTTTATACTTTATTTTGAAACCGGGTCTCACGAAGTTGCGGAGGGCCTCACTAAGGAGAGAGAGAGAGAGAGAGAGAGAGAGAGAGAGAGCTAGCTGAGGCTGGCCGCGAACCCAGATCCTCCGGTCTCCGCCTCCCAAAGTACTGGGATTCTGGGATTACAAGAGTGCGCCACCACGCCCGGCTTATTTTTTAATTTTGAAACAGGGTCTAAGTTGCAGAGGCTGGCCTTGAACCTGCAATCTTCCTGTCTCAGCCTCCCAAATACTGGGATTATAGGAGTGTGCCACCACACCCAGATACCCCCAGTCCTTTTAAAGTCCCAACTTTTTTTTTTGAGAGAGGGGTCTTGCTGTGCTGCCCAGGCTAGTCTCAAACCCCTGGGCTCAAGCAACTTGCCTGCCTCAGCCTCCCAAGTAGGTGGGACCATAGGCACGCACCACCATGCCCAGCCTCAAGGCCCTTGCTGAGGACAGGGACCCCAGGCCCCTCCTTCCTCCACACACGTTTACTCTTTCAGATTGGAATTCTGTGTGTCACGAGGCATATGCAAGACAACATAGGTCAGAAGTCCGGTTTGGGTTTCTATTCCTTGGATGCAGGGAAGCTTCTCTGCTACTAGCCCCATTTGCAGCTACACAAGTCCCAAGTGCAAAGCCAACGCAGCGGTCAGCGTTGCTTAACACGGTGGGTCTGAACAAGCCCAGCTTTTACTCAGAAATCTCAGCTTTACAGACCTTAAGTCAACACTACCCACTCACGCCCAAACCCCTGGAAGACTACTGTGTACTAAAGGTGCTGCCCCAGTCAAAGGGTACCTGGAACCCTTCTCGAACTGCCTCCAAAGCCAGTCTTCCAATGAATGAGCCAGCCAGTTGAAAGCAAGCAAACCAACCACAATAATCAAGCCTTACTGTTAATTGAGAATAAATTTTTAAGCTTTTAGCAGACCCATCATCAAAGATTGCTCTCATTATTCACCAAACTTAGCTCTAATGAACTCACGGCCATTTCCAAACTTAAGTATCTCACTGCACAAGATAAATACTGATTATTGCCAAGTACAGTCCTGCTATCTTTTTTTTTTTTTTCTGAAAAGAGTTCCGAAAAGGCTTCTGGAAGTTTCAAGTAGTTGGTTTTGAGACCAAGCCAAGAGCAGAGCCTCCCAAGGTGGGATCATGGCTCTGAAAGATAACGACATTCAATCACAAAGGTACACATACAGATCACAGGTGTGTGCTCTGATATGTTTCCCTTCAAACAGCAAAAACTCCAAGTCACATGACTGTATCTTGTTACCTTTTATGACTATGATCCATCATGTGGCATTAATGATAATTACAATGAAATGCTAACTGACGTGTGTGTGCGTGCGTGTGTGTGTGTTTGGTACTGGGGTTTGAACCCAGGGGCATTCTATCTCCAAGCTACACCCCCAGCCCGATTTTTATTTTTTTGTTTTGAAACAGGGTCTCACTGGTTGCTGAGGCTATCCTTGAACCTGCAATCCTCCTGTCTCAGCCTCCCAAGTACTGGGATTATAGGTGTGCGTCACCACGCCCCGCTAGCCAGCTGACATTTATCTGATGTGTCAAGTACACACTGCCTTTCTGGGTCCTCTTTAATTTTCAAAGTTGTTCTCTTAGTATTCCCAAGTTAGAGCCGGCGAAAACACCCCCAGAGAACCAAGAACCCAACACCTGGGAAGCCACCAAGAGGTAGAACCCAACAGCGGTCTAACTCCTGAGCAAAGCCTCACCAGGTTAGCCAGCCCCTCTCCACTAACATGACTGCTGCAGGGCACCTGGGATGCCAAGTCAGACCTCTTTCCAGGTAGCCCTGCCCCCTCCACCAGACACAACAGCCACATTCGAGAAGCTTCTGCAGCTCCTAGCTCAGTGGTTCAGCAACCCAGGATCTCACCCTGCCTTGGGGTCATGTCACAGCCGCACCCCTGGCAGACACCCTGATAACAGCACACATGGCCTGGCAGTGACACCTTCCCAGTTAAACCCTCGGCTCTGGAGCTGCATGCCTGTCCCACTGATTTGCTCATTCCATTTCTCTAAACTTAATTTCTCTATCTCTAAACAGGGAAATAGAGCATCTAACTCAGGTATCTTGGGGTTTGTTACAATAATTAATTGTATACATAAAAAGGTAGTTCTTGAGCTGGGTGTGGTGGCACACACCTTTAATCACTGTACTTGGGAAGCTGAGACAGGAGGATTGCAGGTTTGAAGCCAGCCTCAGCAACTTGGCGAGACACTCAGCAACTTGGTGAGACCCTGTTGCCAAATAAAAATTCGGTCTGGGGCTGTAGCTTGGAGGTAGAATGCCTCTGGGTTGAATCCTCAGCACCACGCACGCACACACACAAACACACACGAGGTGGCTCTCGTAGAGCCTGTACTCAGCAAACACTTAACATACGTTTATTCCTATGTCGATTATTCCAACAAGGGTCTATTATAGGTCCGGAGAAGTGTGGGCAAAATGTGGCAGACATACAGAGTGTCTGGGTACAGGGTCACTGTGCCAGCTGGTGGCAGAACCCCCAGCACGGGTGCCCAGGTACAGTGACCTCACTGTGTCACTAACATCCCCTGGTAATGATAACCACGCAATTCAACACATTCTTCCTGGACCTTGGGGGTAAATGTGAAACTCCTCCTTGCAATAGGGAATTATTTGGGGCTTTCAGACAGCGGTGAAACTTCCCCCCCTTTTCCTAAAATGTCAGCCCGAGCCAAGGAGGTTGGTGGCGGGTCTGTACTTCTGTATTTCCCAAAGCAGGACTTTCTTGAGCTTCGCATCCAGCACATGTTTACACTTGAGCAACCACTCGGGAGGGAGGAGGGAGGGACCTGCTCTGAAGTAGTGGCCTCCTGTCCTAACTGGCCAGTTAGTTCCTGCGATGCCCTTCCAGAAGGATTAAAAGGCAGGCAGCCGTTGGAGTCTGACCTGGGGGCAGAAGAACAGGAAGAGTGCTGAATTTGAAAAAAGGCTTCCTGGAAGGAGGCTGGTCAGCAAAGCAGGCAAAGAAGGAAAAAAATTAAGCCAGGAGGGGTGCTTTTCAAAGGGTTTTTTGAAATTCCTGCTGCTGCTTATTAAGTGATTAACTTTCTGCCTAGAAAGAGGCCTCTCACCCACTGCCCGAGGCAGTCTATGGCATAGCTGGGTCATTCCTCGGCCAGGCCACCAGGGAGAGGAGGCCCTGGGAATGTTGTACTCCCTTCAAAGCCACACTGGCAGCCAGGTGTGGGAGCACGTGCCTATAGTCTAAGCTTCTGGGAAGGCTGAGGCAGGAGGATTGCTTGAGCCCGGGAGCTGGAGGCCAGCCTGGACAATACAGCAAGATCCTGTCTCAAAAATAAATATGCCAGGTATCGGTGGTGCATGCCTGTCATCCCAGGACTTGGGAGGCTGAGACAGAAGGATCGCAGGTTCTAGGCCAGTCTCAGCAATTTAGCAAGACCTTCTGCAACTTAATGAGACCCTGTTTCAAAATAAAAAAATAAAATAAAATGGGGCTGGGGGTGTAGCTCAGAGGTAAAATGCCTGAGTTCAATCCTCAGCACCATAATAATTATAAGTAAATACATACATAAATAAAATGCTGCACTGGCAGCTGAACTCATAACAGAGACCAGCAGCACTGTCCTACAGAAATGTAACTTGAGCCACATTATACAATTTAAAAATTTCTAGCCGGGCGTGGTGGCGCACGCTTGTAATCCCAGTACTTTGGGAGGCAGAGACCGGAGGATCCGGGTTCGCGGCCAGCCTCAGCTCTCGCTCTGTCTCTCTCTCTCTCTCTCTCTCCTTAGTGAGGCCCTCCGCAACCTCGTGAGACCCGGTTTCAAAATAAAGCATAAAAAATAGGGCCGGGGGCGTAGCGCGGAGGTAGAACGCCCCTGTGTTCAATCCCCGGTACCGCAAAAAAAAAAAAAAAAAAAAAAAAATTTCTAGGTTGGGCTTGGTGGTACATGCCTGTAATCTCAGTATTTGGGAGGCTGAGATAGGAGGATCTCAGGTTTGAGGACAGGCTTAGCAACCTAGCAAGACCCTGTTTCAAAACAAAAAAAAAAAAAATGGGCTGGGGGTGTAGCTGTGTATCTTGGAGATAGAATGCCCCTGGGTTCAATTCCTAGTACTGAAAAAAAAAAATTCTTGTAGTCACAGCAAAAAAGTAATAAGCAGGTGAAACTGATTATAATGACAGAGTTGACTTAACTAAATATATCTAAAATATTTTTTGTTTCAACAAGTAATCAAAGGAAAATAATTACTAATGAGATGCTTTACATTCTTTTTCGTTGTAATAAGGCTTCAAAATCCAACATGTACTTTGTGCTTACAGCACACGTCAGTTCACGCTGGCTGGTTTCAAGGGCTCAGCAGCCCAGATGGCTTAAGTGCCTACGGTACTGGACAGTGGTCTGGGTGCAGCCATTTCCAGTGGAGTCACCTGGATCGCCACATGGGGGGGGCTCGTGCTGGCGCTGTTTGAAAATGTGGCATCCCAGCCCCACCTCGGAAGGCCTCAGTAAAAGGGAGCTGGCCTCCCTCCAAGTTCCGCTGCGGCACAGGCCGCCACCCACGCAGCCCGGTAACCACGGCCTCTCTGCGAGAGTCATGCAAGAAGGCTTACATTTTAAAAATACCCGATGGCATGCTAGCTCAGGATCTGAAAGCACAAGAAGTAGGAGAGCAAGGAAGGCTCGCAGAGGCAGGTGGACTGGGGCTGTGAGTAAAACGCCCGCGCCTACACGACAGAGCCTGTCTATGTGTCAGTCAGCGCTGAACTTGGCCCAAGCTTCAACGTGGCTTTCTCTTTCTCTGTGCACAGTCATGAGCACCAAGTACACCCGGATTGCCGTGTCTGGGAGGGCAGGGCCCTGTTTACAATGTGAAGATGTTGTAAGAGAAACAGTGATGGTCCAGCTAGAAGTATTTTGAGCTTTCAAAGCAGCAGAATTCCTTTAGCTCACATTCCCCTGTGGTATTCAATATGGAACTTGAAATTTCCTCAATTTAAGGCCCTCTGCAGCTCGCACTTCCTACCCCCCCCCCAGGACTGAGGCCAGAAAGAAGCCACCTCTCGCCTGGAGATGTGCAGCGAGTGCCCATCAAAACCCACTGAAGGCCACCCCCCCCATGACCTGGGTTTCCTATCATCTGGAATAAGCCTCTCTGGTTTAGCCTTCCTCCCTGGGGTGCCTAATCGAAAATCTCTCAAAGGAAAAGTCTGACAACGCCAGTATGGAAAAGTTCTCTTATCAATTGGAGAAAATAATTTAGGGCTGGGTAGATAAACATGTACAGGAAATACTTCTATAGAGGTCTTGATCCTCTGAAGATTAATAACCCACGGAACTGGAGACCAGCCTCAAACTCGGAGGAAATAGGCAAGTTATAAAAACAGGAAGAACGGGAAGTTTATTTTTGGAGGAATTATTTGTTCTAGTGAAGCTCTCGATCCTGACAAAAACCTTGATCCGCAGGTCATTTGCTGCGGCCGAGCAGCTGCACGCATGTTTCCACAAGCCGTCCCACCAGAGATTTCCGGGTCTCTTTGGAAAAGGCTGCGCCCCACTCCTGCAGAACATCTGCCTCGCTGCTGCGGGCTGAGGGACTCCTTCTCCTGCGTTCCTATTGCTGTGTGGGATCTCTGGCCCAGCCAGAAGCCTCCGCCACGGGCGGCACCCCCTCTGCCTTCCACCCTGGTGCCTAGAGCTGGCCCTTCTCCACCAGGCGTGTGAACTGTAGTGCTTGGTGTCTGCCCGGTGTCACCGTGTGATGTTATCAGCTTCCCTAGCCTCACCAGCCTCCGGTGCTCCTTCTGTCACCCTGTCACCGTGCCCTCTCCGCTGCCTACAGAGTAAAGCCAAATGGATATCAAGTTTAATGGATAAAGCTCTTTACAGTCCAGCTCAACCTACCTTTTTACAGTCCATCTCAATCTACAGGACCAGCTATGTGATTTGTAGGACCTGGTGCAAAATGAAAATGTTTTGTGGGGCTACCCTGAGTTAAAAAATTATTAGGAGTTTCAGGGAGCTGGGGATATAGCTCAGTGGAAGAGCGCTTGCCTAGCATGCTCAAGGCCCTGGGTTCAATCCCTAGTGCTGAAAATAAATAAATAAGGATTTCAAGATTGTAACAGCAGAGCATTAAGCCAGGCGGGAGGCCCTTTTAAGCTCAAGGCCCAGTGGTACAGCACCCCGTGCACCCTCTTGAGGAGGGCCCTTTCGCCAGGCATCCCTCACACCAACCTCTGAAGGCAGCAAACGTTACTACCACCACCGAGAAAAGCCTTCCTCACCTCTCCTCCATGTCACTGAGCTCACCCTTCCCTGGAGGAAGACTTCAAGACCCGGAAGCTGGGCTTCAGGTGCCCTTCCAAATGCCCCTCCCCGTGCTCTCCGCCCTGATTTATACTAAGGCTATTTACCTGCCTCTCACCTCTCCACTCCTTGATTAGACCAAGTGTCCCAGGGCTCCTTGTTCACAGCTGAGTCATTTCTGTCTCCTCCCCTCCACCTGCCCAGAACAAAACAACACAGCAGGTCTGCTATAAATGTTTACTGAATGGCCACTAGGAATTCTGCTCTCCACCTTTCTAGGACACTTACAAAGTGCCCTATGACCTTGATGAGGAAAAAGAAATTCCCTGAGATTTTCCCTTTTTTTTTTTTTTTTGGTGGTGGTACTGGGGATGGAACCCAAGGGCATTCTACCTCTGAGCTACAACCCCAGCCCTATTTTATTTTTTTATTTTGAAACAGGATCTCACTAAGTTGTGGAGGGCCTCAGTAAGTTGCTGTGGCTGGCCGCAATCCTCCTGTTTCAGCCTCCCAAGTACTGGGATTACAAGGGTGTGCCATCACGCCCGGCTTGAGATTTTCCTTTCACCTGAGAAGAGTCGCTGGTGCCATCCGGAGAGGCTGAGGGCCCCTGAACAGGATTGCCCATCGTGAAACCTGAGGCCAGACACAAGGGCGGCCTGCAGCTGGCTGTCTCAGGCAGTGCCTCCACGGGTGGCCACACCAGCTGCAGGGGCGTGAAGGAGTCAGGAGCAAGCACCACCCTCTCTCACCTTCCTTGGCTGATGGGGGGTGGGGAGAACCCAGAAGAGGGTGATCTAATGCCGATTCCCTGCCTACTGCCATTAAAGAGCGGGACAAGGACAAGAACCTGGACCCTTTAATGAAATCTCGTTTCCCTGGAAATGGTGAACCTTTCAGGGCAAATGCTTGTGGGCCTGTAAGTTTCCTCTGAGCCAAGAGGCAAAACGAGACAGGGAGCAGGAGAGGTGGGCAGTGGTCACCATTACCCTGAAATGCAGGCACCTGGCTTTATTATTTTTTAAAGGGAGGAAAAACACGGGGGATCCCAAATAGCTTCCTAAATGTTCAGGCAAAGTTGATTTTTCCAGCAATTGTCAACCATCGAGCCCATGGGAGACGGAGAGGGATGGTACTGTATCGGAAAGCACAGACCTTCTCTGTGTGCCCTCTGGTATTAGGTCTTTGAAAACTCAAACAAGAACCTTTCCTACCCCAACAGACATCCCATAACAGTAACAACAGCAATAGCAGTGGCCAGCGTTTGTGGAGTCAAGTGTTCACTAGGCAAGGGATAGGCCATCATCTTCCTCTTCCTCTCCCCGCCCCCTCTCTCTGCATTGGCACAATCTGCTTTTCTTGTTCACATGCTTATTGCTTATTTCCCTCTCAAGAATGTAAGCTTGCTGGGTGTGGTGGCGCATGCCGGTGATCCCAGTACTTGAGAGGATGAGACAGGAGGATTGCAAGTTCAAGGACAGCCTCAGCAATGTAATGAGACTCTCAGCAGCCTAGCAAGACCCTGTTTCAAAACAAAACATAAAAAGGTCTGGGGGTGTAGTTTGGAGGTAGAATGCCCCTGAGTTCAATCCCCAGTACCAAACACACAAACACACACACACACACACACACACACACACACACACACACACACACACACAAGAATGTAAGCTCACTTATGATTATTCAAGACCCAGAACCAATCTGCAAACTAGTCAGCTCTTCATGCAGTCAAGAGTTTATCAAATGAGTATTATTCTCCTTAGTAAGGCCCTCCACAACTTCGTGAGACCCGGTTTCAAAACAAAAGTATAAAAAATAGGGCCGGGGGCGTAGCGCGGAGGTAGAACGCCGTTGCGTTCAATCCCCAGTACCGCAAAAAAAAAAAAAAAAAAAAAGTGTATTATCTTCATCCTGACACTATGGTTCCCATTTTAGAGAGGAAGAGAGATCAGGTCCATGCTCGGGTTGTCTGTCTAAGGAAGGGAGCTTCAGGTTTGGGTTTGTCAGCTGTCATTCTGCATGTTTAGAGCCCTCTGCTGTTTCAGGAGTTCTGGGCGTGAAAGCATCTTTTTATGACTTCTTATATCTTCTTTAGGGACCTGGCTTTCCTGCCAGTTCACCCAGATAGCACATTGATGAAGTTTTCTACCTAATGCTCTTTTTTTTTTTTGTATCAGGGATTGAAACCAGGGGCATTCTACCTCTGAGCTACACCCCCAGTCTGATTTTATTTCTTATTTGGAAACAGAGTCTTGCTAGGTTACTGAGAGTCTCCCTACTTGCTGAGGCTGTCCTCGAACCTGCGATCCTCCTGTCAGCCTCCCAAGTACTGGGATTATAGGCATGTACCACCATGCCCGGCTTGGAGACAGAAAGTCTAAATGCCAAGCAGAGCAATCTCTTCTTTGGTCTGTACTTCAGCTCTTGTCTGTGCTTTCTCCTTAAGGAAGATAATCATTCTCCAATGACAGCCACCAGGAAGGCAGAGAGAACTCCCTCCACTTGTCCCCCTCAACAGCTAGTTTTCCTACAAAAAGATGGTAAGCACACCAGTTCTCAGTTTACTTAACGGAGAGCAACAACTCCGAGACCAATCCATAAAAAATAATATGAAAATTTCAAAACATACCTGTAAATGTTTCAAAATTATTTTTTAAGTAAACAGGACTCATATTGGAAAGGTTAGGTAATTGTGTGCCTATTAACTACAGAGTGGAAATCCTACAGCACTTGGTCAAAACAAATTCAGATATAACAAAATCTGAATGTGTTTCCAATTTAAATCTATATGGACTATCAAACTAAAAATGAAAATTTATTATAAACATATACATACATTTAGATAGAAAAGCAACTGACAAATGCTGAAATACTAGAGAGAGCAAATCTCTAAAAACCACCATGATTCACCCGTGAGACTCCTGTCTTAAGGTTTAGTGCTGCACAGCCACAAAAAGGCCAGGCCAGCGCTGCACCCACAGCTGCGCTCAGTCACTTATTTTAATACAACACGTATGGGGGAGAAGAAAGTTCAACCCGAGTGAATCCACAGCTTATGAAACCCTGGATCTGAGCCCTCGAGGTAAAGATGGCGTGTCTCCCATTAGGGGCAGGGCCAGAGACATTATCAGTGCCCAACAAATGATGGTGAGGAAGTGCCAGCCCTGGGCGCGTGCGGGCACGGCCGCCCCGCCCCTGGCTGCCGGCTGAGGTCCTGCTCCGACTAGATCCTGGGCCTTGCAGAATAGCCACGGCCCATGGGCTTGCGGCTCCATTCGAGCCCGTACGTGTAGAGTGAGGACCTTTACAGACAGCTTTACCCTGGGCTTTCATGAGGATGACAGCAGGGTGGCCTGGACTCCTCACTGGGGCTTGCCAAGAACTCTTAGGGGCTGCTATCACTGAGACAGACCCTCGGTCCCCTCGAATGACTCCACCAGTGCAGGTGAGGGACCAAAACGGGGGGGGGGGGATCTCTCTCTCTCTCTCTCTCTCTCTCTCTCTCTCTCTCCAATGCTGGGTTCAGGGATATTTTCTCTGTAACCAAAGCAAAAGACAAACCCTGAGCAGGTGGCACCTTATCAGAAATAAATTATTCTTTAATTAAATGGTCTTTCTCAGTCGAGCTCCTGGTCCATCTTCACCCACCAATTCTCCTTGGATTAGGGGTCAGCTGCTCTCCTGTGCAGCCACATACACCACATACACAGTTCAGCCAGATGCACAGGCAACGTGCGAGGCCGCGAGGGTGCAGAGGGTTCAACAGGTGGGGTACGGGGACTGAGTCCATGTTTTTAACAACCTTGCAGTGACGCTGGCCCTGTGGAAGGATCTAGGGGTCCTGAATATCCCGACCTGTCCCCATGGCCTGTGGGTGGACACTCTGGCCTCTCTGCCCCAGCCCTCTTTCCCCTGAAGGCTGAAAGGCCCTTCATACTATGCTCTGCATCTGAATCCACCTGGCCAGGCCCCGGGCAGTTCTCCCAGCCCAAAAGATGCCTCAACCCTCTTCCAGAGAGGTGGCATACAAAGAGAATTTGTCATCATCCTCATTGTCATCGTTGTCTTCTTTTTAAAGGGAGCATCTTTCCTTTTTTTTTATTTTTATTTTTTGGTACTGGGGATTGAACCCAGGGACATTCTACCTCCAAGCCATACCCCCCCCCCAGCCCTTTTTATTTTTTGTTTTGAAACAGAGTCTCACTACATTGCTGAGAGTTTCACTAAGTTGCTGAGGCTGGCCTCAAACCTGCGATCCTCCTGTCTCAGCCCCCCAAGTACTGGGATTACAGGCATGCACCACGATGCCTGGCTATAATCTTTCCTTTGAATACTAAAAGTTCTAAAGATACCCTACATTTACATCATCTTTTACATGTGAGAAAGAATTTAATTTTTCAAGGTTACTTTTCTTAGACCCCAAAAAAGCGTACTGGGGGAAGAAGGAAAACACATCCTTTTGAGAGAAACATGCACATTCTCTGAAATACAACTTCCCCTCCAAATTTAAACTTTGTCGTAGCTTAAAACATAATAGTCTACACAAAGAAATTCCTAAAACTCAGTTTTGTTACTTGTCAAATAACAGATTTCTAAAACTTAAAAGCAAAAACATCTCCCACACCTAAAAAGAAATGTGGATTCTGTATCTCCACCTCATGGGTGAGGAATGCAGTGCCTCCCATTGTTCAATTAATGTGACACAACAAACGATTAGCCAGAGTCTCTGGCATCGTCCTCGGTAAGGTACAAGTTCAGACAATAGCTGAAGGTATTTCTTTTTGATACAGAAATGGAGTTGCTCTAACTTGAATGATGGTTAGAAAGATCTTTGCCATACACAGACTGTGAGGGAGCTGGAACTTTTGCAGTGGGAATAAAACTGCATTATTAAAAATAGTAATAGAGCCAGGTGTGGTGGTGCACACCTGTAATCACAGTACTTGGGAGACTGAGACAGGAGGATTACAGGTTCGAGGACAGCCTCAGCAACATGGTAAGACTCAGCAAACTAGCAACCCTATTTCTTTCTTTCTTTCTTTTTTTTTTTTTTTGCGGTACCAGGGATTGAACCCAGGGGCGTTCTACCTCTGAGCTACACCCCCAGACCTATTTTTTATACTTTATTTTGAAACCGGGTCTCACGAAGTTGCAGAGGCCTCACTAAGTAGTTGAGGCTGGCTGCAAACCCGGATCCTCCGGTCGCCGCCTCCCAAGTACTGGGATTACAAGCATGTGCCACCACGCCTGGCCAGCAACCCTGTTTCAAAACAAAAAATAAAAAAGAGACAGAGTGTAGCTCAGAGGTAGAATGCCCCTGGGCTCAATCTCCAGTACCATATGATAATAATAATAATGATAATAATAAGTAGTAGTAGTAGTAGTAGTAGTAGTAGTAGTAGTAATAGTAGTCAGACACAGTGGCGCATGCCTATAATTCCAGCTACTTGGGAGGCTGAGACAGGAAGATCACATGTTCAAGACCAGTCTGGCTGACTCAGCAGGACCCTGTCTCAAAATAAAAAAGAGCCAGGGCTACAGCACCCCTGGGTTCAATCCCCAGTACCACCATAAAAACAACAGGTAGCACACACCTGTAATCCCAGTACTTGCGAGGCTGAGACAGGAGGATCGCAGGTTTAAACACAGCCTCAGCAACTTAGCGAGTCTCTTAGCAACCTAGTGAGAACCTATTTCTAAATAAGAAATTTTAAAAAGGGCTGGGGGTGTAGCTCAGAGGTAGAATGCCTCTGGGTTCAATCCCCAGTAAAACACACACATACACACAAACACCCGAGCATACACATGCATGAGACAGGGTCTTGCTAAATTGCCCAGATTTGGCCTCAAATTTGCTGGAGGTGTAGCTTGGTGAGAGAGTCCGTGCCTATCATGCCCAAGATCCTGAGTTCAATAACAAACATCACGCCCTGTATGGGGAAGGGGGCAAAGAGGGAGGGAGCCGGGGGAAAGCACTAAGTGCTGTGTGAATGTATGTCACTATCACTATGATTTACATTATGATGTGAGACTATAAACCACCAATAAAAGTATATAAAAATAAAATAAAATAGAGAAGAAGAAATTTCATATTCTTTCTTGATCACATGTGGAACACAGATTGCCAAGAAATTAAGATATTTGTTAAAAAAAAAAAGCTGGGTGTGGTGGCGCACACTTGTAATCCCAGTACTTGGGAGGCTGAGACAGGAGGATTGCAGGTTCGAAGCTAGCCTCAGCAACTTAGCGAGACCCTGTTTCCAAATAAGAAATAAAATTGAGTTGGGGGTATAACTTGGAGGTAGAATGCCTCTGGGTTCAATCCCCAGTACCAAAACAAAACAAAAACAACAAAAAACCCTGGCATCACAATCAATCAAACAGGTAAGCAAAAAGAATATATATAGCTGGGTGTGGTGGTGCACACCTGTAATCCCAGTGCTTGAAGGTTGAGATAAGAGGATAGCAGGTTCGAGGACAGCCTCAGCAAGTAGTGAGACTCTCATCAACCTAGCAAGACTGTTTCAAAATAAAAATAAAAAATAGGGCTGGGGGTGTAGCTCAGAGGTAGAATGTCCCTGGGTTCAACCCCCAGTACCAC
>PVJS01037336.1:0-10760 GCA_004027185.1 Glis glis
GTGAGGCCCTCCGCAACTTAGTGAGACCCTGTTTCGAAATAAAGAATAAAAAAATAGGGCTGGGGGTATAGATCGGAGGTAGAATGCCCCTGGGTTCAATCCCTAGTACCGCAAAAAAAAAAAAAACCCAAAAAACAAAAAACCAACCAACCAACCAAACAAACAAACAAAAACTTGCAATCCTCCTGTCTCAGCCTCCCAAATACTGGGAAACAGATGTGTGCCACCACACCTGGCAAGTATGTTCTTCTTAACAGCAGAAATCTTCATTAGTTTCTATCTCCAGTGACTGGCATATGGCAGGCACTCAATAATTGCTTGTTAAACAGAAGAATAAATAAATACATATTTATCTCTAGTTCTCAGAAAATAATACAGAAGAATTTAGCGTACACTAAGATTAGTTGTTAGCTCAGAAATAGATTGGTTGCTTCAGAACTTCAGCTGCTTGATTTGACTTCAGAGTCCAGCTACTCAGTTTGAGTCTATCTTTAGCCTCTTTATTGCCTGGCTTTAACAAGATTTCTTTGGAGAATATATTATATATAATGTATATTATATGAATTTATATGAATATATATGGACTTAACAAGTGGGCTGGACAAACAGAAGGACTCCTACTGTTACTGCAGCTGCGGCTCATGACTTTCCTGAAATTGGACTTAGAAAAGGTGCAAGGAGCAACACAGCCTTGAAGTTTGGCACTTGCCTTGATTAGCCCTGGTCTGGCAGAAAAAAGTACAATGTAGAGGACGCGGGACTTGATCTCAACCTGGTTTTGGAGTGCCACGTTGCCACTTCCTGGCTGTGTGACTTTGGGCAGATTATGCTTGCAGCACAGGAACTATGTTCTAATTGTTTTTAGTCAATTCCCTTCCGTGAGACGTCATCTGCTTTTTAGAAAGATTCCCATTTGACTGCTTTTATGGAATTACTCATGCCCTAGCCCATGGCCTCCTTTTCCATTTTTGAAATCTGCCTGCTTTATCTTTCAGACATCAGACTGTGCCATCTGATAGCATGTGACCATCGAGAAATGTGATTATTCCTCTTCTTTAATTTATCCTGTTTTTCTAGTTTGAGATTGTATCTCAATTAACTATTTCCTTAGTTACTGATTGATTTAATGGAATCCAGCTTCATTGACATAATTTGTGAACTTTGGCTGCCTCTAACATCTATTTGAACCACAGTAGCTTGTCAAATTGTCCCAATATTTGCATTGCCTCTTTCAGAACCACTGACGCTTACTACCAATGGTCACTTTAAAATGCCTCAGTTATTTTAGTCTCTCAGTAGAGTTACCCAAATGTAAAACACATTTCCTTGACCAATCAAGCCTTTCTGTTTTGTACCTGGTAACACATATTTCTGGGAATGCTGTGTGGAATTATCCAAATCCTCAGCATCCAGAGAAATGGTCATTTATAAACCAGGACACGGAAGTGAGTATTTGAGAAAGGCTTCAGCAAGGCCCAGTTTCCCAAAAACTAGACTCCTGCTGTATTACAGGGCAGCTTCTTGTCAATTTGCTTCCATTTAATAATCCTTCCGTCGTCCTCCTATTCCAGCGGGTCAAGTTCATTCTTGTTTTCACAGACTTGGTTCACAAATTCAGCAACTATTCCCTGAAGACTACTAAGTAATAAGAAATAGTGACATTTGTTCACATTTATGTAGAATTTCACAGTTTATAAAGTTTTTTAAAATCAATTATCTCACTGGATTTGAGGTCTAGAACAGGATTTTACATGAGTACATCTTGGAATTTCTAGAATAATGATTCTCTGGTTAGTATTTTTTTTTTTTTGCGGTACCGGGGATTGAACACAGGGGCATTCTACCTCCGCGCTACTCCCCCCCCCGGCCCTATTTTTTTTTATGCTTTATTTTGAAACTTCTCACGAAGTTGCGGAGGGCCTCACTAAGGAGAGAGAGAGAGAGAGAGCGAGAGAGAGAGCGAGAGAGAGCGAGAGCTGAGGCTGGCCGCGAACCTGGATCCTCAGGTCTCCACCTCCCAAAGTACTGGGATTACAAGCATGAGCCACCACGCCCGGCTCTAGTTAGTATTTTTGACATCTGGTATGTTTCTGCCTCCAAGGCCATTGCTCATTAGTTAATTAGTTAATTAATTGATTAAACTAATATTTATTGAATCTCCCTCTACATTAAGCATTGTGCTAAAAATTATGGAAAAAAGACAAATATGGCATTTTTGGCATTTAAGCCAGGGAGAAAGATTGAAAATTAATCAGCAAAACATGATATTAAAATACTGTAATATAGGTTTATATAAAGAGATAAAAAATACAGCAGGAGGAGAGGTTATTCCTGGCCTAGGTTTTATGGTGGGTCAGGCTTCAAAGAAGACGTAATTATAAAGAACAAAGAGACTAATAAAACCCTGAAGCAAAAAGAGATTAATTTAAATTCATTTAAGTGCTTGTAAAAAATATAATATGTAATAGATTAAATATTTCCTTGGGCATGGGGGATGATATGACAGGAGGGCTAGTTGTGAAATCATTAACAAACAAAATAGGGCGTCACAACTTCAAAGAAGTTAGAAATCATTGTCCTAGTACCCCAGAAGTTTAAACACTGGGTTACTCAGACCTTGTTGCATGTAATTTCTAGGTAATAAGTACCGGGAGAAATTTGTGCTAAATAAGCAGAACTAAAGAGCTTTAATAGCAATCACTTATCTTTAGCTTAGTAATCATGATAAGGAGACTACATGGCATCAGGACCTAGATGAATGTTTCCCATTTCATAAATAGGGGCAAAAGTTTTATACTTGAACAATATTGGGCAAACGCTTTCAATCCTCATGTATTTAATGGCAAGGACAGTAGCGACTTGCTCTTTACTTGGTTACAAACACTGTGTGTGTGTGTTTTAAAGGGTGTTATTAAGCATTATAACATACTAAAAGAACTCTTCTTGAGTTCTTTTTAAAAAGTAACTACAACAGAAGAAAGAACAAACAGGATTTCCTCTATAACCAATATTGACTTAACTTTATAGGGTCCCAAGCCTGAATGCCTCTGTTTATTCATGAAACAGATCCAGGCTGTTGGTCCATTCGGATTCACTTCCAACCTTCACAGTTCAGACTGTACAGCCAGTTTAACTCTTGGCCTCTCAGGTGACTTGATTTATAAGGGTTATAGAAAAGGCCACAGCAGTGCTGGTGTGTTGCGAAAGAAAATCATGCTCTGGCTCACAGCCCAGTAGACTAGAGTCCCTCAGCAAAAGAGAGTTTCCACTGGTTACACTTGGGAGTTATCCCTGGTTTCGCCTTTGTCTCAAACCATCTGGATGTCAAAAGTGCTAATAAGCAACTGACTCACTGGCAGAATAAATTCAATCTAGTGACTCTGTTCTGGAAGGCTCTGTAACAAAAGAGATACTGGCAATAAAGCAACAGAGCAATTTCCTAAGTTTTGAGGTCATCTAAGCTTTGTTGTGAGAAGACATATTGATAACAGAGTGGGCACTGGAAACTCCTCACTGTGGCAGAGCTTTTTTTTTTTTGATGAAAGAAGCCATGTTCAAATCTTGTCCAACAATCTCCTTCCTAGTTCTCTTAAAAATTTAAAAGTACTAAGTGTGGATTCCTTCTTAGGGACTTTGGAATTATTTCAGAGCGCTCACTGTGACAATTGTTGGGAAAGTTTTATGACACTTGGCTGTTTCCCAAGAGTTATCAAGATAATTTTAAATTTGACCACCAAGCTGATGCCAGGGAATAGCAGCTTTGAGTCTCTTCAAATCATGGTATTATATAAGAAAAATGATATTTGTCCTAATGAAGATTAGGGGTATGCGTGTCCCATCATTCTACCTTTGTATTTTCCTGTACCTGCTCTTATACTAGCCTGTGTCAGAAATGAAAAATATGGCTGTGTTTTTATTTGCTTATTTTTATATAGAAACAGACCTAAGGGCAATGGAGAGTCCTGTTGTGAAGTGGTTGGTTAGTAAGCACAAACACGTTAATTTTATTTCAAGATCATGTTTTCCTTTATTATTAGTGAAAAATACATGTCAAAAATTTCAACTTTGAAATTTCATGACGTTATCTTAAAAATTGAAATGCTGGTAATGAATCAGCCCATGGCAACCACCTTTTCTCCCCATTAGGTTAAATGTCCGTTTCTCTAAGTAGTTATTTATTTCCAGCTTTACATTCATTTTTCTTTTGAGATTTCCTTGGAAACCTCACACCCTCAGGAAAAATATTCTGGTTGCTTTTACTTTAGAGGACAACATACATCTCTCATATTTCGTTTAAATGTCTAGTCAGGGAGTTAGCCTGATGTCACATCTCTCTTTCATGTCTGTTTAGTTTTAGTGCTTTTACTGAGCTAGAGTCAGATGATCTAAACCAACCTAAGTTAGTAGGCATTTTCTTTTTTTTTAAATTTTATTAGTGCATTGCAATCATACATCTTGAAGGATTTCAGGGTGGTTGATGTATACATGCACTCATTGGTCAATTAGCTCTCCCCAATTCCCACCCCCCCTGCATCCCCCCTCCCTCCTTCCTGTTTTCAGCATAGTAGTTGACTTTGATATCTTTGTATAAGTCCATCCTGTGCTTCAGTTTGTTTCCCTCTCCTTCCCTCCCATCTCCCCCAGTTAGTTCACCTTCTTTGCTCATCTGAGGTCTTCTCTTTTTGTCTGTGGTCCCTTCTGTGCAGGGTTGTGGCTCATCCTCCCCTGACCTCAGCACTGGGGTACTCTGGGGTGGGGCCAAGGGCTCACCCACCCTGCGTCCCTAGTGCCAGGGGAAGGGGTTCTCCAGGGGCAGGGCCGAGGGCTCACCCACCCTGCGTCTCCTGCACCAGGGGGAGGGGTTCTCCGGGGGCAGGGCCAAGGGCTCACCCACCCCATGTCCCCAGCGCTGGGGATCTCTGAGGACTGGGCCAAGGGCTCACCCGCCCCCCCCATCCCCAGTGCCCGGGGGGGGGGTCTGGGGGCAGGGCCCAGGGCTCTCCCACCCTGCATCCTCAGCGCCAGGGGGATCTCCGGGGGTGGGGCCAAGGGCTCACCCGCCCTGTGTCCCCAGTGCCGGGGGGAGGGGTTCTCCAGTGGCAGGGCCAAGGGCTCACCCAACCCACGTCTCCAGTGCCGGGGGAGGGATTCTCTGGGAGCAGGGCCAAGGGCTCACCCGTCCTGCATCCCCAGTGCCAGGGTGAGGGGTTCTCTGGGGGCAGGGGTGGGACCAAGGGCTCGCCTGCCCCACGTCCCCAGTGTCAGGGTGAGGGGTTCTCCAGGGTTGGGGCCAAGGGCCTGCCCGTCCCGCTTCCCCTGCACCAGGGGGTCTCCGGGAACAGGGCCAAGGGCTCACCCACCTCGTGTCCTCAGCGCCGAGGGGAGGGGTTCTCCGGGGGTGGGGCCGAGGGCTCACCTGCCCCGTGTCCCCAGCGCTGGGTGGGGTCTCCGGGGGGCAGGGCCAAGGGCTCACATGTCCCGTGTCCCCAGCACCAGGGGGAGGGGTTCTCCGGGGGCAGAGCTGAGGACTCACCCACCCTGCATCCCCAGCGCCGGGGGGGGGTGTCTTTGGGGGTGAGGCTGAGGGCTCGCCCTTCCTGAGTCTCCAGTGCTGGGGGAGGGTATCTCGGGGGGCAGGGCCGAGAGGTTGCTCGCCCTGCATCCCCAGCAAGTAGGCATTTTCTTAAACTTCATAATTTATTTATTTTTTTTTATGTGGTACCGGGGATTGAACCCAGGGGCATTTTACCTCTGAGCTACACCCCCGGCCCTATTTTTTATACTTTATTTTGAAACAGGGTCTCACGAAGTTGCGGAGGGCCTCACTAAGTAGCTGAGGCTGGCCGCGAACCCGGATCCTCTGGTCTCAGCCTCCCAAGTACTGGGATTATAAGCGTGCGCCACCACGCCTGGCCTTAAACTTCATAATTTATTAATTCACTTACCAAATACTTACATAATATCTTTAAAATCTTAGATACTGTCCTAGGTGTTCTAGATACAAAAAATATATTAAAACTGGGTGCCTACCTTGACTTTTAGAAGTTCAGGGTCAAGCAGTTAGTGGCCCCAACTGCAGCTGCTTTGCTGGACATTGTGTAATTGATAGAGCAGATTAATAAGGCCTTGGGCACAAAATATGTGGCAATCAATATGGTCAGTGTATTCTTTTTTATTTCAATTAGAAGTGAGGATCAGGAGGGCTGGGGATGTAGCTCAGTGGTAGAGCACTTGCCTAGCATGTGTGAGGTCCTGGGTTCCATCCCAGTATTGAAAAAAAAAAGTGGTGAGGATCAGAAACTTCACCTTCCTAAGGGTTGGACAATGATATTCATTTACACTTTTGCCTTATGTGTAGATTAACTCTCCTGCCTTCTGTCATAATATATTCTGAGGAGATATGGACTCCCTGGACAGTCCACTGATAGATTATGTTGCTGATATCATGCTGATTGTTCAGGATGAACAGGAAGGGGCTAACATGCTAAAGACTTTGGTGAGACATGGTATTCCAGAGGGCTGGGTATAAGTCCTATGACAATTCAGGGATTTGTCACTTTAATGAAACTTTAGGGATCCAGTGGTAAAAAGCATGACAAAGTACCCCTTCCAAAGTGAAATAAAATTTCTGTGTCTTGCACTTGCTATCACAAAGAAGTGAATAAAGTATGTGGTAGGCCTCTTTGGGTTCTGGAGGCAACACATTTTAAACATGGAAATACTGTTCCATATACTGAGTGACATGGGGAGCTGACAGCTTTGAGTGAAGAGGTTCAGGCTGTTGTACAAACTGCCCTGCCCCCTGGGCCGTACAATCCAGCAGAGCAGATCTTACAGTATTGGAGGGATCAGTGGTGGGTGAAAAGGCAGCGTTTTATAACAAGTACCGTTGGGAGAAGAACAATGCAGGCCCCTGTGCTTTGGGGGCAAGGCCATGCCATCTGCAGCATAGAACTATGTGTCTTTTGAGGAAAAGCTCTTGGTGAGTTACTGGGACTGGTAGCAGCAGAGTGCTTCCCCCATGGAACACCAAGTGACCCTGGGTCTAGAAGTGCACAATATAAGCTGGGTTCTGTTAGATGGCTCAAATCACAAAGTTGTATAGGCCTACCACCAGTCTATTGTAATATGAAACTGATATACCCGGGACTGAGCCTGCATGGGATAGAGAACACAGTAAACTGCATGAGCAAATGGCTCAGACTGGAATGTCCCTCACAACAATTGCAGTAACACCCTTCCTAGCTTTCTTCTATGGCCATACTGGGTGGCAGGGGTGGGGGTAGGGGTGGATCCTGTAAGACCAACGGAAGAAGGAAAGCCTATATTTGATTTTTGAGTGGGTCTGTTCTGTATGTGGGTACAGGCTAAAAATGGACCATGGCTGCATTACAACCACATTCATGGAAAACCATGAAAGAAAGTGGAGAGAAAACATCTTCCCAGTGAGTGAAGCTGTGAACAATGCACCTAGTCATCAACTTTTTAGGGAATGAGAAGTGGCCTGGTATATACAGACCTGGGGAATGGCCAATAGCTTGGCTGTCTTTGGAATGAAAAGAATCAGGAGATTAGAGATAAGTTATGGGACAGGAGCATGTAGATGAACAGTTTTGTGTTAGTATTATGCCCCCTCCCCATGCAAAAGCATCCACCATGAAAGAGGCAGTGAACAATCAAGAAGATAGAATAACTAGACCAGTCGACATAAGCCAGCCTTTGTCATTGGCCATCCTGGAACTGCCACAATGGACACATGAACAAAGTAGTCATGGTGTCAGAAACAGGCTCTGCATAGCCCAGTAGTGTGAACACCCCATCACCAAGGCTGAACTAGCTTCTGCTGATTCTGAGTGTCCAACCTGTCAGCAACAGAGACCAATGCTGATGTAGCACCATTTTTTGTCTGTGTGTATGTGTTGAACCCAGGTGTGTTCTACTTCTGAGCTACACCCTCAGCCCTATTTATCTATTTATTTTTGTTTTGAAACAGGGTCTCACTAGGTTGCTGATAGTCTTGCTAGATTGCTAAGGCTGGTCTTAAACCTGCAATTCTCCTGTCTCAGCCTCCCAAATACTGGGATTACAGGCATGCACCACCACACCTGGCTTAGCACTATTTCTTGATAAAACCAACTGGCCACTTTGTGGCAAGACTACAAGGGCTAGGGGTTTGTCCTCACAGGCATAGATACCTATTCAGGGTACAGGCTCATCTTTCTGATTGTAATACTGCAGCTGACACCCAAACCTGGGGGCTTACAGAATGCCTGATCCACTGATACTGAATCTCACACAATATAACATCTGAACAGGTGACCCACTTCAAAGTGAAGGAAATGCAAGATTGGACCCATGACATTGGGAGCACTAACCATATGATAAGTAACATCATTTAGAAGTAGCCAACATAATAAGAATACTCTCCATTAGTCATCTAACAGCACAGCTGAAACAGCTCAGAAATAGTGCTCTGAGAGGAGACAGAGCCATCATTTGTAGCGAAGAACTTTGGATTTTTCTTCCTACTTCAGCTGACTGTATGGGAACCCTTCTTCATTAGCCCTGTTTTATCTGTGGGAGGGGTACTGCTGCAATTGTGGTAGATGACATGAGAACCTGGGCTAAATCAGAGACCTCTATTTAGTACCATGTCCCTAATAGGAAGAACACAATGGCCACCAGTGGGTGGAATCAGGAATGGTCCCATTTACCATCACTTTGAAGAACTCCCACTGGGAGATTTTGTACTTTCTGTATCTGCAACTCTGGACTCTATAGGACTGGAGGTCTCCAGAAAGAGTGCGCTCTTTCCAGGGGACAGAAGCAAGTGTCTTATTAAACTATAAACCATGAACCAGGTATGGTGGCGCATGCCTGTAATTCCAGTACTTGGGAGGTGGAGACAGGAAGATAGCAGGTTCTTGGCTAGCCTCAGCAACTCACCGAGGCCCTCCACAACTTAGTGAGACCCTGTTTTAAAATAAAATATAAAATAGGACCAGGGGTATAGTTGAGAGGTAGAAAGCCCCTGGGTTCAATCTCCAGTACCACCAAAACCAAAACAAACAAAACAAAACAACAAAATCCCAAACCAAACCAAACCAAAACAAAAAAACTATAAGCTATGGATACTGTCAAAGCACTTTAGACTCTTTGTGTCCAGAGACCAGCAGGCAAGAAGAGTAGTCAACATCTTGGCCAGGGTAATCAACCCTGATCATCCGGAAGAGGTAGTTGTGCTTTCATACAAAAGAGATAGGAATAGTTATGGTACTCAGGTGTTCTACTTAGACACCTCCTGGCAATCCCACTGTAACTGTGAATGGACACACACAACAAACCTGACTTGAAAAGGGTATAATTGCCAAAGGCTCGGGCCTCTAGGAATGAAAGTTTGGACTACATCACAAGGTAAACTACCAAGACTTGCCAAGGTGGTAGCTGAGGGTGCAGGGGAATTTGAATAGATAATAGAGGTGGGACAGGATAAACACCAGTAGCAGTCCCAAGCCCAACTGCAGTATTGGAGTCTCTGGTTCATCTCACTGACCTCTTTCTTCTAAGTTTTCCCTCAGGAGGAGAGGCCCATAGGAAGATCCTAAATTTGCATAGAAGAATATATCTGTTCAGAGTAAGAGGTGCTGTGGCAACCACGAAAATGTGCTGCTAAAATCTTCTGCGTGGGAAGCATAATTAACTGTTGGGCTTTACCTTTCCGGATCCATCTCTGTTTTTGCACTTCCCTTGGGCTTCTATTACGAAATGACAACAGGGACACATTAGGCCCATTACTGTTCAATATGGAACTCCTTTACTAGATGACTTTGGCCTGAAGACTCCACATTGGCCTGGTTGAAACTTCCTTAAAACTTTGCTCTAGTCTAAGACTCTTTCTACCTATTCTTCCTTCCTCCTCTTTCACCAGTGTCAGACTTGCATCACTGTCTGAGGTCTCACCCCACTTTCTTTGCCTGTGTTCTCTTTATTCTTCACAGGCACTTCCCCCAACAAATCTCTTGCATGTCTAAATCTGTCTTGACATCTGCTTCTTGGAGGACACAAACTAACACAATGCTCTGAAGGAAATGAGACCTCAGCTAGCAATAAAATAGTAGAGTATGAAGAAGACGGAATTAGAATATACCTTCTTATACTGGATCTCTAGAAATTTCTTATACAATGTTGACACTGTTTTCTGTGAATACCAATTTTAAAAATCCGGTGTTATTTTTGCTAATCTAAATAAAAAGGAAGTGCTATCAAAAGAAAAGTAAAGGAATAATATTCTCTTTCTTTAACTGATCTTTTACTCCCTCCCCCATTTATAATTTTTATTATTATTTAAGTTGTAGTCCATGTTACAGTCTGGCACTCTACAAATTTATGTCACTTGTAATTTCAGCAAAACTATTTCTATTATTAGAAAAACACTCAAAAGTTTGTGTCCTAAAGGACCAAAAGCACAATGTTAATACACATAAATAGGGGCATTCTTGCTACTGCCTAGTCAATTGTTTAAGAAGACAACTGGACATTAAGAATCTCACACAGCACTCTGATCTCATGTTTGCATTGACTTTTGGGCACATCTCTTAAGTACCTGAAACCATGTCTTACTTAATTAGAAAACATAGGTAACGATATTTGCTCCCTACAGCTAAAGAAAGGCATTCACTCAGGTCTTTCCTATGTTGATCCCACTTCATAATATGTGTGTGTATGTGTACGTGGGCACACACATATACATCTGAATGCAT
>PVJS01037337.1:0-5000 GCA_004027185.1 Glis glis
TCCTCCTCCTCTTCCTACTTCTCCTCCACCTCCTTTTCCTCCTCTTCCTCCTCTTCCTCCTCCTCCACCTCCTCTTCCTCCTCCTCCTCCTCCTCCAACTCCTTTATACTGGGGATTAAACCCAGGGACGCTCTATCACTGAGGTACACCCCCAGCCATATTTTATTTATTTATGTATTTTTGAAACATGATCCCACTAAGTTGCTGAGGGCCTAAGTTGCTGAGGTTGGCCTGGAACCTGTGATCTTCCTGTCTCAGCCTCCCAAATACTGGAATTTCAGTATTTGGGCTTGATTTTCTTTCTTTACCCTATTCTACTACTTCCCTGTCTTTCACTCCTGTTTCCTGATGTTAGTTTTCAAATTGGCTTCCCTTGCATGAGCCTTTTGTTATCTAGCTCCTCATATGAGGGCAATGTAAGTTAAGACATCTCCTTTCTGAGAGCTTCCCATAGCCCAGGCAAGAAGGTCTAATTAAGCCAAGAATGGAAGGTGGATTCTTTCTTTCTCCAAGTATGCGGACACATATGGCATGCTTAACAAGCCTGGGTTCTTTCATGAAGCTAAAATCCTAACAAGAAAGATGACCATTATGTGAATAATTATATAAATATTTAATTTGTTTTTTCTAATAAACATTACAAAGGAGACTGGTCAATTGATTTCAGTTTGGGGGGTATGTGGCAGCCAGTGCTACACGTTCTTAGTGGTCCCTGAAATGCTTCTCTCTACAGAGGGGGCCCCTGGCATCCCTTGCCTAAGGCAGTAAATAATCAGCATTAGAAATCATAATCACCATACTGGGGTGGCCCAGGTCATCCCATAAAATACCCATTCTAAGATCATAACAGCCAATCCAGGGGGAACAAAAGCAATCCTTTCATAAAAGAGAAACAAACCTCACTACTCAGATAAATTTCCCCGTGGAAAATACAAATCCCCAATTACTACCCAACATGTGCAAGATATAAAGCCTCACTCGGAGCTGAGGATCTGCACGATATTTAACAAATTACCAGCATCACAGCATGTTGGATGGAGACTCAGGACCAGACCAGGCAGGGAAAAAAGAAAAGAAAAAGCCCCAAAGTGGTTGCTTGCAAAATCCTATCTGAAGTCAGGTAACTTTTTAAAAAAAAATCTTCATTTTCTTTCTAGACTCTCCCTGTTGACAGACATCAAGGACTCAACTGATGATGGAGTCGAGGTGGAATAAATCCAATTACCTTAGATATCAGATTTTAAGTTTTTTCTTGATTTTTTTTCTGTGGCTTTTTCAATGATAAAGGCATTTAGGAGACCAGAATAAGAAAAAAATGAAAAATATTGATCTTCTAAACTCTCATATTGGTTTCAGTCACCACTATTTTGGGGTAAAAACGGACAGTAATGTTGCAATTGGAGTATACGGTTGTGTTCCAAAGAGTCTCCATTCCACACATGAATTTAGTTCCTGCCTTGATTAATTATTTCAACAAATGGTTTTGAGTACCTAAAAGTATCAGGTATGGTGCTAGGCTTGGGGAGTATAACATCTAAACATGCATTTTCTGAATATTCACCACATTTCAGTGACAATTAAATGGCACATTGATGGTAACTGTAAAATTATATAAAATATTCTTGAATCTGAGCTATTTTTCACATGCACCCAATCGTGTATTTGTGGCCAAAGTCTCTGGAATAATTTCCAGCAGAAGAAGTAACAGACCCCAGGAATATTATAATTGTGCCAGGCCTCAGAAATAATCGTAGTCCCTTTGCCTCATTTCGAAAGTGAGAAAACAGATTCCCAGGGAGAGGGGGTGACTCGCTCAAAGATACAGCAATTAAGCAACTCTAAGTGGGAAATTACTCTTGATACATTCCGATTTCTCTTAACTCATCCATAGTCATCCCTTTCATTCATTTGCTTCGTTGTTTAATAGTTAGGGGGTTAAAAAGTGTGAAGAAAATGTGAAAGGTCGCTGTCTGCCCTTGGAAGTGTCAACCCTAATCCTAGAGACAAACAGCAACCAAGTGTTCTGCTAGAGTTACATAAATAAACACACACCGCATACCCCTCTGTAATTTTGCTTTGCCAATTGTATGAACCCTACACTTTATCTAAGCAAGGATCTGAATAGACTTCTCCAAGGATGTCAGCAGAGAACTGAAGCATGGAGAGACAGATGTTAAGCTGGCAGGAAGGGCAGGTGGAGGGAGTGGAGCCAGTGAGTTTCCTGTGGCTGCTCTAAAATGTTGCCACAAATTTGGAGGCTTCTACCCTCTCCGTTCTGGAGGCCAAAACTCTGAAATCAAATTGTCAGCCCTGTTGGTTCCTTCTTGGAGGCTGGAAAGGACGATCAGTTGCAGGTCTAGCTTCTGTGCGTTGCAGACAATCCTTGATGTTCCCCTCTCTTACACAGCAGCATAACGCCAATCTCTGTTTCCGCCATAACTTGACATTCTCCCTGTATGTGTCTTTGTTCAAATGCCCTGTTCCTGTAAAGACGGCAGTCTTTGTACTTGCCTTAGTCCCAACCCTCATCTAATTTGATTATATCTGCAAACCCGATTTCTAAATTTTCTAAATAAGGTCACATTTGCATATTTGAGTTCACATAATTTTGGGGGGGAGACACTCTTTAAGCCAGCACAGGAAAGACAGGGAGCTTCTGAGTTTAGGATGCACCAAACACCTGAAACGAAGGAAAAGAATACTCCATAGACAGGATGTAAAACAGCAAGGCTAAGGTACAGAGTGAGCCACAGTGAGCATTTGTTTTTCTTTCTGAGAGAAATTACTACAGGGTTTAAAGAAGGAAATGAGCTAGGAGTAGTGGTGCATGCCTGTAATCCCAGTACTTGGGAGGCTGAGACAGGAGAATCACAGGTTCAAGGCTACTCTCAGCAAGTTGAAGAGGCCCTCAGAAACTTAAGGAGACCCTGTATCTAAATAAAAAGAGAAGCCGGGCATGGTGGCGCACGCTTGTAATCCCAGTACTTTGGGAGGCGGAGACCGGAGGATCCTGATTCGAGGCCAGCCTCAGCTCTCTTGCGCGTGCGCGCATTCTCTCTCTGTCTCTCTCTGTCTACTTAGTGAGGCCCTCCGCAACTTTGTGAGACCCGGTTTCAAAATAAAGTATAAAAAATAGGGCCGGGGGTATAGCTCGGAGGTAGAACGCCCCTGGGTTCAATCCCCGGTACCGCAAAAAAAAAAAAAATAAATAAAATAAATAAAATAAATAAATAAATAAAAAGAGGTGCCAGGCATGGTGGCATACACCTGTAATCCCAGTATTTGGGAGGCTGAGACAGGAGGGTCACAGGTTCGAGGCTACTTTCAGCAACAGGGAGAGGCCCTTAGTGAGGCAACTTAGTGAGACCCTGTTTCAAAATAAGAAATAAAAATAGGGCTGAAAGTGTACCTAGGAGGTAGAATGTCCCTAAGTTCATCCTCAGCATCCCCACCCCTGCACATACACAACACTAAATAAAAAGGACTGGGGGTGTAGCTCAAACATAGAATGCCCTTGTGTTCAATCCTCAGCACATGAAAGAAGAAAGAAAGAAAAGAGAAGAAAGAAAGAAAAGAAAAGAAAAGAAAAGAAAAGAAGAAAAAAGAAGAAAAAAGAAAAGAAAAGAAAAGGCATCTAGAAAGAAAGAGAGAGAGAAAAAGAGAAAGAAAGAGAGAAAGAGGCTGAGTTGGTTGTTAAAAGGGGCATTCTGACTGCAATGTAGTGGTGAAAGGAGTTTTTTTAAAAAAGCTAAGGCAGGTGTGCAGTGGCCTCCCTGAGTGTGGCTAGTGGGGCTGGGAACACAGATCCTGAAGAGGCATGCAAGGGTGCAAGGGACCTTGTAGTGGAGGAGAGCAGAGAATGGGTTAGCGCAAAAGTCATCCTGCAAACAAACAGGATGTGTTTGTTTTCATCTACACAGTATCCAAAAACTAAGGGAATTAATTTTACTGCATCAATTTTCCAGCTTTTCTTAAATCAACAAAACTCATGGCGACATTGAGCCCACGTTTCCTACCTGGGAAAACAGATAACAACTGCAGAGCAAATGCTCTTTTTAGAGAAGGCACATACTTTATTTCAGCCCCATGGCGCCCCCTCTTTATTTCCTTATACCTGACCTCTTCATATGTTATATATGAATTAGTAACTCTTGGGCTAGAGTAATAATTTCTGCTAACATTAGCAATCCTTGGTGACAGATTAGGAGAGGGACCCTAAAGGAGATTCAGTGTCAAAGATGGTTTCTAGCTTGAACAGTCTACTTTATGGGGAAAGGTAAAGTAGATTTGCAAGGCTTCTCTTTACAAACCTCATTTTAGGTCTGAACATTCTTTTGGCCATGAAAAATGCATGGTATGAGTGTGATAGTTACCAGGTACTAGGTCTGAAATACCCATCCATGTGTTGGTAGAAATATTACTGAAATATCTCAGGAATTTTTTATTTGCTACCATTGTGTTTCAAGAAAACAAAACAATAATAATATTAATAAAAGCCTCTGTACTATATAGAGTACTTATGTATTTCATTGAAATCCTAAAACAAGCCTAAGAAATAGTTTTTATTATTTCTACTTTATAAATAATGAAACTGAAGCATAGAAAGGTTAAGTAACTTACCCAAGGACACACAGCTAGGAGAATCCAGGATGTTAATCCAGCTTATCTGATACCAGAGTCCATGATCTAGTCACTATAGCTGTATTGATTAGGTAAACTGAGATAAAGCTTGAAGAATTTACAAAAATTTAAATATCAAGTAGGGTTAAATTTTTATCAAAATTTCCACCCCTCTGAAAACTATTATAAAAATATAAAAATCACCAGATACAATTCAAAGATGGATCAAATTGAAATTCAGATTGCTTTTTCTTGTTGTTCTTGATGTGAAAACTCAAGTTCAGTAAGTTACCTGTGAAACACAGAATTTTCCTCTCAAATAAAAACAGACTATCCCTGATTTTCATGGAAACCTTAGTTAGTTTTCCTAAATGTGGTAT
>PVJS01037337.1:7500-19976 GCA_004027185.1 Glis glis
TACTGGTAAAAGCAGTTACAATATGATAACTTACCAATCTTGACCTAAAAGTTGTGTGTTTTAACAGGTCACCTCTCACTGGGTGACCTATATTCACATCTCGTAAGACTGACAGAATCATTTTCTGTAAAGTACTGAGTGTATACATGCACACATTGCATAACTAATTTTTGAAAAGTACCTTAAGTGAGATATTCATATATACTAATATTAAAATAAAGAAACTATGTAACTATATATATATATATTTATCCTTTATTTCTTGCTAATCGAAATGGTAAAACCAATGTTCAGGTTTTAAATGGTCTCAACTATAAGTTACAAAAATAGGAAGTTCACTGAGACCCCAAATAAGTGGGTCAATAAAAATGATAATAATTGGTATTTGTGGGTATAGGTCCTCTCAAAAATGCAACTGATTCATATATAATAATGGTCAGTAAATTCATTCAATTATGTAGAAACACCTTTTGTAATTAATTCATCCTGCAGATTCAGCAGAAATCTGTTTCTCTGAGCTAGCGTGATACAAGGAGATTATGGAGATGTCTCCATGGCCCTGGAAGCTAACTGTTAACACCCTCCCATACACATTGGCCCAAATCAACCACTGCTTTCTGTCTGTCTGTGTCTTTGTGTCAATTTCTGGGACATATTTAACTATTTGTTCATGGGTAGGGAGAAAAAAATATCTTAAGGACTCAATACATGTGCATTTTAATTCAGTAGTCATTTTAAATTGAATGTTATTTCAGATCTCAAATGTGTTCTAATCAACATTTCGCAGAACTGTATTTTCCTTACAAAACTAATCAAAGGAAAACACTAAATATTTATTGCATTCATGTATCCCATTATATAGAAACCTTCCATTTTATTTTCCTTTACTACTTCCTATACATTTGTCAATATTTACAGATGACAATTAAAATTTAATCACAAAATAAATAAATACATTTATTACATTTGTATCTTTAGGGCATTTTTCTTCTGATTTTTAAAATTTCTATTCTTCTTTATCTTTAAATTTAATATCTACTGTAACCTATGGGAAGTTTTATGAATGGATCTATCTTCAATCGAAATATCAAAAGCCTAATTTTTTTTCTTCTTTTGAGCTGCTTCCTATGGGAAGATTATTATCTTTTCAAAAATCAATGCAATGATCCATGGCTCATATATATTTTGTATTATGTCATGTGATATTTTTAGTTCAAACAAATAACAAATATCTACTAATTATCGTTACAAGGCTAATAATATCATGCTTCTCCTTCCAACCACTTATTTATCTCCTCTACTTAACTTATATTTCTATGTTATACCTGTATTTATGAGAATTTGAAGGCTAATGTCATTCTCACATCTGAAACAAAAACAAATATAAGCATCTTATTTGAAAGAAAAGCAGGATTCTTACATTCAACCAAATGGGTCATCAAAGAACAAATCGAAATAGCAAATAACAACTTCAGTCAAAAAATTAGTACAGATTTGCAGGTTTGAATGATAACAAAACTAAATTATTTTATTAGACATTCATGTTTCACACACACACAAAAAAAATGAATTCAATTTTGTAGAAGAAGGCATAGAAGAAATGACCAGAAGGACATGTACTAAAATTCTAACAATTATATATATATAGACATATTCAGCAGAATGCATTTTTTCTTTTTCATTTACCGTGCTATATTTTCCAACTTTTCTATAATACGCATATAAAATGTCTTCCTGTGGGTGCCCTGCATAAAAAAAGAATAGACATAGAGGTGGTGAGGTGGCAGCTTTATATCAGTAGGTCTTCAAGTAGAGTTATAAGTGCATAAAGAGATGATCAGGGATTTGTGCATCATACAGAGAAAGGCAAAGGCGCTCTGTGTTAAAAAAAATATAAAAAGGCTTCTCAATAGAAAGTTATTAGATAGTCTTCTGCAACAGAAAGGATCCCAGATTGCAGAATGCTTCCTGCAGAGAGAAAGAGAGAAACCCTTAGGCAGGTCCTCCTTGTCCCACAAACAAGTTTAGCCCTGAAGGAACAAAGTGCGGTGTCCACAAAAACTTAAAAGAAAATGAAAAGCTCTGTGGTCGCTGCTCTGCCCACCTGATACTAACGTGATCCTGTGTGCCACCAACTCCTCTCCCCTCGTCACCTGCAGAGCCTGGCTAGGAAAGGAAAGATTCTTATTAAAACTCTTCAAAAGGCAGAAAAACGCCTGGAACAAAGTAACTGTAACTGTAAAATGTCCTGAAAGGCCAATTAGAAATTGCAATACTGGGAGTTTTATTACAACTAACTCCTCCTTAATTATCAATCAATGGATTCTGTTGGAAAAAAAAAGTCCCATATTCTCTGCTGGGAAAATGAATGCTAATTATTTTCTGTTAATTAAGGCTGTTCTGGGATTCAGACGTGCCATCCTTCAATTAAAAGATTGACACATCAATGCTAACATAATGTTCAGTGCACTCTTCCAAAGTCTTTATAACCAGTGAAAATAAATTAGCGCATGTTATTTTAAATCTCTTGAATAATCATGGTTTTATCTGGGAATGAAAAATGTATACATACGCAATAATGCATGTACTTTAATATGTTCCTGCAGCCTTGCAAATATTTAAAGAGGACCTCTTTTGAGAAACTCTGGCTTACTTTCAGAATTTTATTAAGCAAAAAATAAGTATAGTATTTTTTTTTCGGTACCGGGGATTGAACGCAGGGGCGTTCTACCTCCGCGTTACGCCCCCGGCCCTATTTTTTTATGCTTTATTTTTGAAACCGGGTCTCACGAAGTTGCGGAGGGCCTCACTAGGTAGAGAGAGAGGGAGAGAGAGCGAGAGCGAGAGAGAGAGAGAGAGAGAGAGAAAGAGATCGCGCGGGCGTGCATGCATGCTGAGGTTGGCCGCGAACCCGGATCCTCCGGTCTCCACCTCCCAAAGTACTGGGATTACAAGCGTGCGCCACCATGCCCGGCTAAGTATAGTATTTATAAAGGTATCTACTCATAGAAGAAAAACGAGTGTACTATAATTTAATTTCGTAGGTGCTCTGCTATCAAAAATAATACATTTCATAAAATGTGTATGTCAAAGCAACTACCTGACAATTGTTTAATCAAACTGTATAGTACAACTAATTACTACACATATTCATATAAAGTTTAAAATATAATAAATATGAATTTGTGGCTCCTTAGGGTTTCTCTTATTCTTCTCCAGAGTTAACAAGCTTGGATACAAAATGGCCCTTTTGAAATATTAGTCTGTTTGGCTTCAACCTGAGTGGCCCAGGATGGAGAAGTCGCAGAAGCTGTGTCACCCTACTGGATAAGCTCAATGATGCTTTTGTCGTTAAATCCATGGACCTTCTGGTTTTCCCTATGTGTCTGGCTACGAGCAGTTACACATAACACACACACACACACACACACACACACACACACACACACATATACACACACGTGCAACATGCACAGTTCCCATTTGTCCTGCATCACTAGTATCAACACTGCAGCTAAAATCCTGGCAGAAACTTTAAAGAATTTGGTCAATGAGCTGGGTCCAGTGGTTTATGCCTATAATCTCAGTACTTGGGAGGCTGAAACAGAAGGATCGCAAGGTTGAGGCCAGACTCAGCAACGTTGTCAGAGCCTGTTTCAAAATAAGAAATAAAAATGACTCGGGGTGTAGCTCAGAGGTAGAATATCCTTGGGTTCAATCTCTAGTACCACAATAAAAAAAAAGAATTTAGTTGATGAAATAAGATCTCTCTTCTCTGTCCTGGGATTATCTATACTTTCCTACACATGAGGGGAAAAAAAGAGAGAATACAAGTGATGAATGGTGGTGATTGTCTCCCACCATTACCACTTCTTTTTGTAAGTTTTTAAATTATAACTTGAAAGGAAAATTTTGATGAACAATTATAGGTACACTGATATGAAAAGACTTACCCAAATAAGTCTACCTATACTGAATCTAAACAAATGTTATTCTATTACATAATGTATTCAAAACTAAGTACTACCAAACTATCAAATACCCTAAAACACTAAGCCATTTCGAGCTAATCACCACACTCACAATTTCCAAACATAATTCATCTCATGAGTACCACTAAAGTGATATTTATTTAGATGAAAAAAAGCAAAAGTAAGCACAGAGTACATACAATTTGTTTAGTTACCGTTTGTCTGATTCTCAAAATAGAACTGTGGGATACTTAACATCATTTTATGGAATGGGAATCTAGTGCTCAAAAATTTAGCCCAGGTTAACCATAAACTCAAGGTTATAAGCCTGTAAGTAGTGAGGTTAGTACACAGTTCTAAGTGATTTATTTCACTTTGAAAGTCATCTTACCCATTGCTATAGACTAAATGCTTGTGTCCTGCCAAAAATGTGTATATTGTCATTTACCCTCCAAAATGATGGTATTAAGAGGTGGAGTCTTTGGTAAGTATTTAGGTCGTGAGGGCAAAGTCCTCATGAATGGGATTAGTATCCTTGTAAAAGAGAATCCAAAGAGCTCCCTTGCCCCTTCCTCCACCTGAAGGCTCAGCAATAACACAGCTGTGCATGAGCCAGGAAGCCATATCTCACCAGACACCAAATGTGCCAGCATCTTGACCCTGGACTGCCCAACCTGCAGAACTGTGAATAATACACCAGTCTGTGGCATTCTTTATAGCATCCCAAACAGACTGGGACATTGTCTACTCTCATCACAACATCCTAGTCAGGAACAAGAGGTAACAAGCTCTGTGCTAGGTATTGAAGAAGTAATACTAGTACTTGGGAGGCTGAGACAGGAGGATTGCAGTTTTGAAGACAAATGTGCAGTAGCTTAGCAAGATCCTGTTTAATAGTAGAAAATAAAATATGGCTGGGGGTATAGCTCAGAGGTAAAACACCCCTAGGTTGAATCACTAGTAACACACACACACACACACACACACACACACACACACACACACTGGCTGATGATTGATGATTATTTGGAGGGATAGAGCACATAAATGAGTGCACTAATAATACAAGGCCTAATATCAAGCATTTATAGTTAATAATGACCCCTCTCCTCTGTCCCACTGTTTATATCTTTGTTGGGCTCTATTATGATTGTTCACTCGATTAAACTTTCTACTACAATGGGAGTTCTTCTTCTAGGGTGGGCAGTGTGATTTACTTCTACCAAAATGACTGAATCAATGCCTGCGCATAGGATCAGGCACAGCGTTTTTTGTGAAATGAATGGACGTTTGCGATGCCTGAACCTTTAATTATTTAGAGTACGATCACATGCAAGGCCTTGTTCTAGGCTTTGGAAGTACGACTCCAAAAAGAAAAGTGTGTGTTCTATCTTCATGCAGCTTACATCTAAAGGAAGGGTAGGTTCAGACCACAAACTGTAGGAGTCCCGTGCTTCAAGTGCTATGTTGCAGGAATTAGAAACTGTTATGGAGCATCTGAGCCAGACACAGCACTCTGGAGCTCATACACCCTAATTCATTATTGTATCCCCATGTTTGTTCAAGGCACTTACGGAGGAAGACGAGGAAAAGCAAACTTCCCGCACCTACAGGTGAATCACCCCTAGGGGAGGCACCTGAACAGCCACCGCCGTTATTCTCAGCTACCGAGGGAGGAATGAATGTAGCAATCTGAAGACAAGATGGGGCACGCTGACAAGAGGGGGCACGCTGACGACAGAGCAGCCTGAAGAGAACAAGTCAGGGAGCGCGGGTGGCTGTCTCTAGCCCCCCTGCCCGTGTTACTCTCTGCAGGTGCACAGACGCTCTCATCCTTTGAGAGACATAAATCAACACTTTACTGTCCTTTGAAAACACATTTAGATGAAGAAAAGATCAAGAATAAAAATCAGCTTCTTGGTGCATAGAGCAGTGTCCACTGAGTTCATCGAGAGAACCGCCCTGGCGGTCAAGTCCCAACCTGGCAGAAACACTCGGGCTGCAATTCGCCATCTTTCTCCCCTACAAATAAACAGAATCTATTTTACCTATGATAGGTGGTTCTATGGCTTTCATTCAGCTCTTGTAATTCATTCGTACCTCCTGGCATTCATGAGTCATGGGTCTTTTACACTTGTCAGAGAAACCTAATCCCTACCCTTCATGGGCCAGCTATCCTAAAGATGGCTGAACATGTAATTGCCTTGAAGTGTAAAATATTTCCCACATTATTTATTGCAGTAGTGCCTGCTAGCACCTCTGTGGTTGACGTTGTGTCAGCATGTTCATTATAAACCCCTATTTCCAACAGTAAAAATGTGCTCCGGGCTCAGACGCAGCACATAGAAAATAAGTCCAGAAGGGAATTTTCTACTACTTTTTTTAGAAAAAAAATAAATAAATTGATTAGTGCATTTTTAAAGTTAGATGACATGACTGAAGGGGGGGATGTCATAAAATGGACTTCTCAAAGTTTCTTTTTGTGCTTTTCAGCTCAAATGTTAAGAAGTGGGTGTGGCTATAAATGTCCCCACGGAGACCACAGGAGGCCAACTCCTCTCCTTTCCTTGTGTGCTTGAGAAGTAAAAAGAAGAAATGAAGCCGTGCCCAACTCAATTTTTAAACCCACCAAAGGAATGAGAAAGCATATTTGACTAAGAGAAAGTTAAATAAACCCAAATTTTGGAGCAGGGTCATCCTGTAGCATGACCGGGTTTGAGACACAATTAATAGCACCTTGTTAGCTACTGATAGATTAGAAGTAGTTGCTGTAAAATGGGGAAACAATGAGATATGGCATCAAAAGATCCACACCCCACCCAGTATGGTGGCACACACCTGTAATGCCAGTACTTGGGAGACTGAGACAGGAGGATTGCAGGTTTGAGGACAGCTTTAGTAATTTTGCAAGACTCAGCAACCTAGTGAGACCCTATTTCCAAATAAAATAAAAATAGGTCTGGGGTGTATCTCAGAGGTAAAGTGTCCCTGGTTCAATCCCCAGTACCAAAAAACAAAATAAAACAAAATCCACACCACAGGTCTGCTACTTATTAGATGTGCTCTAGAAAATCCATTGAAGACATCTCATGGTCATGTGCCTCTGAGCCCCCCATTTTGACAACAGAACACCATTGCTCCAAGTTGGCAAAAATTACAAAGCACAATTCCTTGGAAGCTCCTTATTGATGAGGTTTAGTAGTTGATTAACAAAATGTTCTGCAAAATTTGCTTATTGCATTAGCTAGCTGAAATCTAAGCAGCTAAGTGTCAGGTTAGGTAAGTTTCACTGGTGGGGTACAGTAGTGGAAAGCCCAGGGCAGAAGGTACCCATGAGTGGGAAGAAAGACTCACTCTCCAGAGTGTGAGGCAGCACTTGGAGAACTTGGAAAGGCAACACGGAATGAGAATAGCTTGGCTTGATGAGTTGGGTTTTAGAATCCTTATACATCGCTTTTTTGTAAATTGGTGACGATACCATAGGATAGATGCTCAATTCTCGTCACTTGTACTTAGACTTGAAAACATACAACTATTTTTTTCCAAGAAGATAAGCTTTATATATGACATTTAAGGTTATTTCATATATTTACTACAATTTAGCCAGAATTGATTAACTCCCCATTATGTGCTCACTACTACACGAGGCATTGTGAAGAATTTAAAAAAATGTATTGCTCTAATCATCTAGAAGTTTACATTCCTGTAGCAATACAAACTTATCCACAGGAAGGAGTATCAACTTCTGTTGGTGGGCATGGTAGGCTAAAAGAGTGGCCCCCCAAAAGGCATCCATGTCAAATCCCTGGAACCTGCAAATGTTACCCTTTTTAAAGAAAGGGTCTTTGCAGATGGGATTAAATTAGGGATCTTGAGATGAAAACAAAATCCTGTATTATCCTCAGGAGGGTCCTATATAGCATTGCATCCTTATGAGAGAGGAATGGACAGACACACTGAGCAAAAGCAACGGAAGAGGAAGACACAAAATGATGATGAAGGTAGAGGTTAGAAGGTTGTGACCATAAGCCAAAGAATGCCAGAAGCCACCAGAAACTGGAGAAGCAAGGAATGGAATTCTTCCTAGAGCTTCCAGAGGGATCAGGACCATGCTGGTACCTTGATTTCAAATTTCTGGTCTCCAGTGCTATGAGCCAATAAATTTCTATTATTTTAAGTCACAAATTTGTGGTCATTTCTTATGACAGCCACAGAAAACTAACATAGCAGGAAAGAGAGGTTTTCCTTTCAGTGCATAAAGAAATGAAGCCCTGGGTGTGGATGAGTGGATGGAGTAAGGAGGAGGGGTACTGAAGTACACACAGATCAGTTCAAAAGCTAATGGTTCCCAAATTATGCTAAGGTGATCCAAGTCATAACAGGTGTGCCTTAGGGCAGCAGCCAATTTTAATATTTACTTTTAGGATTTGCATTGCCCTTTCCTTATAAATCATTTCCAAACTTTTAAAGCCCTACATGTTTTGTAATGCTAAGTCTTTCAAATAACCTTTAGGTTAAGTCAGATAAAATAATACTTTGACAAGAAATAAAAATCTTCCTCAAATGGTTGCATTATTCCTGGACAGAAATAACACTTTTCTGGGTTTAAAAAAGTGATAATACCTTAATATTTTCTCTAATGATATTCATAGATAATGTTCAAAACTAGAGCTTTAAAAACGAATCCATCCTGATGCCAGCAGAGTATTAATTTCATAGGCAAAAAAATCACATTTGTCAAAGCCTCCCTCCAACTTCTTTATATGACATATAGATCTCTTTAAAAGATTACTAAATTTTAGTAATTATGAAAATTATTCAGTCATCACCCCATTCTTCAGAGGATCAATATCTTGAAGGAATTCAGACAAAAGTCAGTCAAAATGTTGAGAGACTATAGATTTGGGTTACTTGGTTTACATTAGTTTACTTGACTAGAAATATTTTTTTCTGTTTTAACATTTGCTATCATAAGTTTTTTTTGAAATACATTAGATTTCTTTCCCACTTAGTAAATAAATATGCATATGTAGAGAAAAGGCTCATTAATTTGTTGTTGTGCAGGGTTGGTCCCCAAAGAAGGTGACATGATCACTTCCCAGTAGCCCTACAGGAGGCTCTACGTATTTGTGATCCCTTCAATTGTACCTGCTCAGTTGAGCAGGTCCCCCTCCCAGGGACAGTACATAAGATGTTCCAAAGGTTGAGCTATGAAATCAGAATGGCAATTTATTTACATTTATGAATTACCTCTAACATGGACTAGAAATATTGAGTTGTTGTCCACTTTGGCAAACCTCATTAGTACTTTATATTTCTTTAAAGCATTTACCAAATTTATAGTTAAGGAGCTCATAGATAGAAGCCTTATTCCTGTGATAAAACATAAATGCTACAAGGACAGAGCTCCTGTTTGTTTTGCTTAGTGCTTTATTTTCAGCAAATGTGGGGCTTTAAATGCATAAAACACTCAAATGTACATAAATATACTTACAAGTATGATATTGACATGCTAGAATTCTTAGCAGTGGTTGAACAATTGATGTATGATGTCTGATTGCTATTTAGTCCAGAAGTCACAAAAAAATGAGTACACTTTTAAAAATCAACAGAATTTTCAATTCTCTCCTTAGCATCTAGATTTCAAGATGAAAGATCCTTTCACCCTCCTTATTTCGGATTCCTAGAGGATCTTCCTGGTGCTCAGGGATCTTCCTGGTGTCCCAGTGTCTTGGGAAAGATGTGCTCTTGCACCAAATGTGCAAGAAACTGCTAGAAGCTGGACAATCAACTGATGATCAACTGCTCGAATGGGACAATTGCTTTCTGCACCTGTCCCCTCTCAGTCCCTGACAGGTTGGTACCTAAGAGAGAGAGTTACTTCTTTGGCATAAGTGGCAAAAGATCGAGCAAAGGAAGTCAAAAACTCGTGCTAAGACAGGGTTAATTTACTTGTGCAAAATGTTACCTTTATGTAAATACTTAGAGATAAAACGGTTTATGTGCTATTCCATAACATGATAGAATTATAGGACTGTATTTTTGTAAACGACCCAAAGGATGCTGAATGGTCTCTTTCATAATTTTATCCTATGCAACCAGCTTGACTTTATTTGTCCATTCCTCTCAGCATGCCCACTCTCCAAGCAGGTCTTTGCCTCCTTCTGACAAAGGAACATCCAAGCTTACTTTATCTTTCTTGTTTCACGTATTTTTTCTTTACTTGGAATTTTCTTCCTTTGCCGGATTATTTGTATCATTCGCATCTTTAACCATTCTATCCTTTATTTACCTCCCTTCCTCTGAGTTCCTTCAATACTTGTGTTACACAGTTTAACAAAAAAAAAATCTATATTCTGACTAGTAACATTTTTATTGAATCATGTTTGGGAACTTTATTTACTCAACATAATTTATGAGATCTACTTATAAGAATCTTGAGGACAAGATCAGTATCGTGTATTTTCTCTACCTTCCATCTGCACTTATAATCAGGATAAATGCATACTAGACAATTCATAAATGTCTACCAATGATGGATTTGTATCTATGAAACTTAAATGCAGTACCCATTATCTCCTGTAATGAGGAAAGCTACAGCTCAGAGAAAAATGAGCTTCTTCACTAATTACTAATTTAAAAGAAACAGACCTCTATGAGATCAAATGGAAATGTTTTAAGTCATCATTTCACCTGTCTTTTAAACATAAGTTAAAGAAGTATTTGCTTTTTTACTTCACTCTTTTCTTTCTCAATTTTATAAAGGAATAACTATATATGTCACAAGTGGTTGGGACCGACTCCAGGAGTTAAACATCTCTGTGTTTCTAATGTGCAGCCAAGGATACAAACCTCTGCCTTAGAAAAACACTGGAAGAGAACCCAGCCTTATGTAAGTCCTTGGCCAAGTGTGGTTGCTATAGAGCTAAAGGGTGAACACAATAGAGTTCCTGATGTTAGAGAGCTCAGACCCCAGGAGAAAGGTATTTTATTTATCTTTGACTGCATCCCACCAACCTGTCTTAGTCCATCTGTTCTGTTATAACAAAATATCTGAGACTGGATAATATCTAAAGAACAGAAACTTACTTCTCACAGTCTGGAGGCTGAGGAGCCCAAGACCAAGGTGCTGGGGGGTTGGTATCTAGTTTGGAATCTAGGCTTGTTTCTCATTGATGACACCATCTCAGTGTCTTTACTTGGCAGAAGGGACAAAACAGTAAAGAAAATGGGACAAATGCTGTGTCCTCACATGATGGAAAACTAGAAGAGCACAGACCCACTCCTTCAAGCCCTTTTACAAGGGCCTTAAACTCCTTCCTTGGAGCTCCACTCTCGTGACTTACTCATCTCTGAAAGACCCCACCTTAACGTACTATCTGCCACATTGGCAGTTAAGTTGCAACATAGGTATTTTGGGAAACATATCCAGATACCCCCAAACAGTGACTTAAAACAACTGTTTTCTATTATATCACTACTTTGTCAGTCAGGAATTCAGATACGTTTCAGCTAGGTAATCACCTAGCTGATTGGGATCTAGCCAGTGGCTGGGCTGGAGTCCACAGATCTGGAGTTTGGGAAAGGATGACCGGAAGGCAGAGCTCAGTGAGGATTGTCACCAGGAACACCTCTGTGTCCTTCCCAGCATGGTAACAAGAGAACAGGACTTTTTACATGGTAGCTTGTTTTCCCCAGAAGAAATGTTCAAATGCTAGGAAGTGTAAGCTACCAGTCTTGTAAGGCCTGGAGGTAAAATCTGGCACAGGATTACAGATCACTTCCAACATAGTCTGTGGGTCAAGCAGTCACTGAACCCACATGGTTTCATAGAGAGGGAATATAAACCCCACCTCACAATGGGAAGAATGTCAAGAATTTGTGGCCAGGTTTAATGAACCACAGAAGGTTATAACATGAACTTGGCTGTAAGGCAGGGTAAAAAACAATTACTTTCATAAAAGAGACACAAATGAGTACTGGAAAAGGTTTTAAAGAAAGAGATTACTTCCATGTGAGAAATTTAAAAAGGTTTCTCCAAAACAGTTGGTATTTGAGTTGACTTTTGAATGATGGATAAAAAATAAATAAAATTTGAGATCCTGAGTTGAGGAGAAGGCAGACGCCCAGGAAATGTAACATCGAAGTATTAGGCTACCACATAGCACATATAAGAAAGAGCAGGTGGGGCCAACCGGTCTAATGGGTAGGCTTTGTGAACCGAAGTCGTTGGAAATTTTAAGTAGGCCTGGGTTTCAAAGGCTCTTAAATGCCTGGGTAAGATGTTTGGTCTTTATTCTATAAGTAATGAGTATTTATACTTTTTTTTAGACAATTTCTGGGAGCAGGGAGGAAAAGAATGAGTTCTTCAAATGAAGTAGTAGTTCTTCAGAGTTTGAAGAAATTATACAAGGACCATGTATTTATAAAGTTGGAAATCCAGTCGGGCGTGGTGGCGCACGCTTGTAATCCCAGTACTTTGGGAGGCAGAGACCAGAGGATCCA
>PVJS01037338.1:0-19976 GCA_004027185.1 Glis glis
TTTTTTTTTTTTATGCTTTATTTTTGAAACCGGGTCTCACGAAGTTGCGGAGGGCCTCACTAGGTAGAGAGAGAGAGAGAGAGAGAGAGAGAGAGAGAGAGAGAGGAGACAGGGAGAGATATAGATCGCGTGCGTGCGCATGCGCACTGAGGTTGGCTGCGAACCCGGATCCTCCGGTCTCCGCCTCCCAAAGTACTGGGATTACAAGCGTGCGCCACCACACCCGGCTGTTTTATTTTTTATTTGGAAACGGTCTCACTAAGTTGATGTGAGCCTCACTGAGTTCCTGAGGCTGGCTTCGAACCTGTGATCCTTCTGTCTCAGCCTCCCAAATACTAGGATTACAGGCGTGTACCATCACACCCAGCTAACATCTTATAATTTTGAGCATCTGTTTGAAACTCTAGTCCAACTTCCCGGCACCCACCCCACCCCTGCAAAAAGTCACATGCACACAGTTGTTTGTCTTCATAATTTTTATCGATTTATAACATACCTGCACCAAAGTGCCAAATCTTAAATGCCTACTTAAATTCATACATATTCTTTCTTTGTGTGTGTGTGTGTGGGGGGGGGGTTACTGGGGCTTGAACCCAGGGGCACTCTATCACTGAGTTACATCCCCAGCCCTATTTTATGTTTTATTTTGAGACAAGGTCTCACTAAATTGCCCAGGCTGGGCTTGAACCTGCGATCCTCCTGCCTTGGCCTCCCAAGTACTTGGATTACAGGTGTGTGCCACTTTATTCTGCTCATACATTTCCTTCCTTTCTTTTCTTTTTTTTTTTTCTTTTTTGTGACACTGGGGATTGAACCCAAGGGCCTACTACCTCCTAACTACACCCCCAGTTCTATTTTATTTTTTATTCTGAAACAGGGTCTCTCTAGGTTGCTAAGAGCCTCTCTGAATTGCTGAGGCTGGCCTGAAGCCTGTGATCCCCCTGTCTCAGCTTCCCAAGAACTGGGATTACAGGCATGAGCCATCATGCCCAGCTTCTTTCTTAATATTAAAAACATAAAACAAGCCGGGCGCGATGGTGCACGCTTGTAATCCCAGTAATTGGGAGGCCGAGACAGGAAGATCTGGGTTCGCGGCCAGCCTCAGCTACTTAGTGAGGCCCTCCGCAACTTAGTGAGACCCTGTTTCAAAATAAAGAATAAAAATATAGGGGCTGGGAGTGTATCTCAGAGGTAGAATGCCCCTGAGTTCAACCTCCAGTACCGAAAAAAAAAGAATAAATAAATAAAATAAAACCACAGCCATTTATGCCCCCAACACACACACCTAGAGCTAATCACTCCATGAACCCCACATTTTGCGGAAGGGTGGCATAGTAGTTAAGAGCACAGGTACTGAAGCCAGACACCTGGGTTCCAACCCCAGTCATCCTCTACTTACTGAGCAAACTTGGACAAAACCTGAACCCTCTCTGTGCCTCAGTGTTCTCAGCAGGAAAATCAGGGACATAATATTGCCCACCTCAGATGTTAAGCAAACAAATACATACAAAGGGCTTAAAATGGTGCCTGGCGCTTAGCATTATGTAATCGCCAGCTGTTATTATGGGATACTTTTTCAGGGTTTTACCCGGCCCTCCTGAAAAACCCCTGTGGGCCCCAGGTTAAGAACTACAAGGGGGTAGAAGATCACAGATTTCCTGAGTTGGAAGGAAGCCCCACAGAGATGGGGAGAACCTGACGGCTTTGGCCAGACTCTCTGTGGCTCCCCCCTCCCGTCCCTAACCACACCCTTTCCTATTTACACCCAGACACAGGCAGCTTGCTCACTGACTCGCCCTTGGCTCAGACCAAGCCATTGTTCTGGGGTGGAGGGAGTAAGAATGAGGCTCATGCCCCCCCCAGCGGGTGGGGGCTGTCAACCACACAAGTGACCCACAGACAGTGACACTCAGACCCATGGCCAGGCAGGCATTCCAAGCTGAGAGATGCAAGCAAGGGGTCAGAGTCACAGCACCAGCTCTGAAGTGCTTGCCAGACAGTGCCGTTCACACAGGCAGGGAGCCTGGCACACCTTCACGACCTTCGCAGACTCAGGGAGTTAACTGGGTCCTGCAGAGCCCGCCCCCAAGGAGATGGACACGCTCACATGTCACACATCAAACACGCCCAGGCTCACCCGGACACCCACATTCTCACACAGGCCAGTCACAGTAGAGTGTTCTTTGTCTCCCTGTAACACACATGCTCAGACATACAAACACCTGTCATCTAAGCAGTCTTATACTGACACCTGAGTCTACCTGTCTTTCTCCTTCTCATGTTCACACATGCCAGTCAGATGGTCATGTACACACACACACACACACACACACACACACACACACCATATATCAGCCATCCAGATAGCCTGTGAACACCCAGAGATGTGCTCACACCCTTGTTTACACAGATGCAGACACACACACCACCACAGTCATCATACAGTCTCAGTGCTGCTTCATGACATTCTTTGTTTCTGTCTCAAACTCTCACACACACTCAGCTCAGTCTAACAAAGAGTATACCTAACCCTGATCATCACAGCAACACCAAAGTCTTTCCCACACACAGGTGTGCACACAAACCTTGTTACACAAACCTTGTTACTACTGGGAGGAATCACTATCATATCATGTAGTCTGTTTCTATCGTAGTCTCTCATGCTCTTTCTCTGACACACACAAACACAGATTCAGGTAATCTAGCTGGTCTTGCCCCAGTACACACAAACACACACACCGATCACCCCAGGCAGCCTCACAAGTACACATACATATTCACAATGTCACCCAGAGTCTCTCTTCTACACACATATACCCCAACACCACCCAGCTTCTCTTTCCCCTGTGCCCTACCTACCCCCACCAGGCACATACAGAAGCAAGAAGGATGCCCAAGTCAGAACCACAGCCAAGAGCCGGGCGTGGTGGCGCACGCTTGTAATCCCAGTACTTTGGGAGGCAGAGACCAGAGGATCCGGGTTCGTGGCCAGCCTCAGCTCTCTCTCTCTCCCTGTCTCTCTCTGTCTCTGTCTCTGTCTCTCTCTCTCTCTCTCTCTCTCTCTCTCTACTTAGTGAGGCCCTCCGCAACTTCGTGAGACCTGGTTTCAAAATAAAGTATAAAAAATAGGGCCGGGGGTGTAGCGCGGAGGTAGAACGCCCCTGGGTTCAATCCCCGGTACCACAAAAATTAAATAAATAAATAAACAACCACAGCCAATACCCGGAGGATCTTTATCAAAGACAGGCACCCACTGGGCATGGTGGCGCACATCTGTAATTCCAGTACTTGGGAGGCTCAGACAGGATCACAAGTTTGAGGTCAGCCTCAGCAACTTAGCAAGACTCTCAGCAACTTAGTGAGACCTTGTTTCAAAATAAAAAACAGCCAGGTGTGGTGGCACATGCCTGTAATCCCAGTACTTGGGAGGCTGAAACAGGAGGATCACAGGTTTGAGGCCAGCCTCAGCAACTTAGCGAGGCCTTCCACAACTTACTGAAACCTGTTTCAAAAATTAAAAAATAAAATAGGGCTGGGGGTGTAGCTCAGAGGTAGAATACCTCTGGGTTCAATCCCCAGTACCACAAAAATAAAATACAAAATAAAAATAGGGTCTAGCTCAGAGGCAGACTGCCCCCTGGGTTCAATTCCCAATACAAAAAAAAAAGGCAGCCACCCCACTCCCCTTTTCTGTCCCTCAGTTCCCACTCCTCCAAGAATTGCCTTTGACCCATCCTGCTCTCTGGTATCCACACCCCTGCCCTCCCCCACCCCTCAGCCCTCCATCTGGTGGGTCCAGGCCTGCACTCAGTCCTCCCCCATCCCCCAGCCCTTCCCCATCCTCTCCAAAAGCCCAGAGGCCTGCGCTGCAGGCTTTCAGGGGTTACCATGGCAACGGGGCCTCGTCCCTCATCCCCCTGGGGGTGGGCTGAGGACCTGGCCAGCCAGACCGATAAGGGGGTTCCAGTTACTGTGGCAACCATTGCAGGCCTGAGCGTTCAGCTTCTAGAAGGAGGGGGGGCAGTGAGTGAATGGTTGCCAAAGCAACCAGGGAGCCCACAAGAACTGGGAAGAGGCAGCTGAGCCCTGTCTCCCCTGCCCAGGGCTGCTGTGGGCATCGCAAAGCACTTAAGCATCATTCTTCCATCCCCCGGGTTGTTTCAGGGGAGGGAGATAAGTGTAGATTATAAAACAGGGATTCCATTCATTTTCCCAGCTACCCATCATGGCCCAGGCACCCATACCAGCTTTCCAAGACTCACTGTGTGGCCTGGAATCAGTTAGTTCTACTCTTGGATCTCAGTTTCCCCTTTCCATTAAACAGGGCCTGTCTCTCAGGAATGTCCCCATTCCTGTCTGATGAGTGTGCCCTCTCTCTCCCTTGCTCAACAGGAACCACAGAGCGGGTATGCCTAGTACAGGGCACAGCAGAGGCCTTGAATGCTGTGCACAGCTTTATTGCCGAGAAGGTCCGAGAAATCCCTCAAGCGATGACCAAGCCTGAGGTGGTCAACATCCTTCAACCCCAAACCACGATGAACCCCGACAGAGCCAAGCAGGTCAGCTGGGGCAGAAAGTGGGCTGCTGTAAAGCTGGTGAGGTTCAGGAGGAGACATTCCTCCCAAATACTTGCACGAGGATTCAATGGGACAATGCCTATAAGAAGTTAATCAAATACATGCTAGTGGTTAATATTACTAGGGAGTCAGCCCTAATAGTCTAGAAAGGACTCCAGACTGCTTGGAGCTGACTTGCTTCAGGAGTGAAGGTCCAGGAGAATTTGGCCCAGGCCCTCCCACTCATCCATCCTTCCTGAGATTCTCTAGATCCTCCTCTCCCTTCCACTTCATCCCATTGTCTCTCTGAGCAACCTGCCTCCCACTTCCTGTACTCACCGGAAGTGACCTAAGTGACAGCCCAGCCACTCCGGAAAACTTTAAAAGTGGCTTGTTATCCCCCCCTCCATAATTACGGTTACGGGAGTAGAGTGCATTGTGAGCGAGAGAGGGGGTGGTCCCTATCCTACTCAACCCTCTAGGAAGGGATGGAAGGGGGAAGGCAGCGCCCCTCCGTTGCCTCGGTTACCGGGAAGCGGGTGGAGTAGGGGCGTGGCAGGGAACGGACCAATCGCTTCCCGGGCTTCTACGGTTGCCATGACGACGGTACGCCTGGGACAGGTGCGCTCCCGGCAAAGCCCCTGGTTTCGCAGTCCTGACGGGTAGAGGCCAAGCGGAAGGGGAATGCGGGGATGGCTGCGCGCGCTCCCCGTTTCCTCTACCTTCCTTACTCCCATATACTTGCGCACTGATGCAAAGGAGAGGTCTGCGCTGGCGAGTTGACAAGGAAAAGGGCCTCGGTGCAAGGAATCTGGGATTCTTGGGTCCCTGGCATCGCCCTGAGGTGGAAGAGACCACGAACCTGAGTTCCGTAAAGTTCGTGGAGACACAGTGGGCGGAGAGCGCTGCCGGGTGGATCGCTCCCCAAAAATGACTGCGGGCTTGGGGCTTGGAGCGCGGTTGCTGTCCTTGGTGCTGAAGCGGCTCTGCGCCTCACGCCCCTCCAGGCCTCTCCGGAATCCCTTCCACCAACAGGGCACAGCTTACCCACAGCTTACAGAGGCAAGGGCATTACCTTTTCCCTCCGCCTCGGTGATGGCCACGAGGGACTCAGGGTTCATCGAGAGTTTGTGGCTGTTGCAGGGAAAATGGGGTCAGCACCATCTGTGCCTGAGCCTTCCATCGCCTCCCCCTAATCCACAGGAACTCCAACACAGTGGAGTCAGAAGGTTACAGAACCAGGATTTATCCTCTGCCTTATTATTCGAGGGCTCCAAAGAATGAGAGAGATAATGACTGAAGGCTCAGAATCCTACTCTGTTCTTACTTCCTACCTGCGAGAGCTTGGGCAAGTGACTTGATTTCTCCATGCCTCGTTTTCTCTCATTTGTAAAATGAGTTTCATTATGGTGCCTCCATAAGGGTGGTAGTTAATGTTGGTTGATGTTTGAAAACTATTTAGCAAGTGTGCCTAATGCATAGAAAATTCTCAAAAAATCTTAGCTGTTATAATGGGGGTTTTGAGTCAGGAGATATGTCTACTTCCTTTCTGCCTTGGACTTGCTGTGTTCCTCAGGGTCCCCTTCCCTACTGTAGGCCTCAGTTTCTCTTTCTTTACAGTGTAGCAATTGAGTCAAGCCAGGGATTATAAATTGTTTAAATGCCTACAAGGAGCCGGGCGTGGTGGCGCACGCTTGTAATCCCAGTACTTGGGAGGCTGAGACCAGAGGATCCCGGTTTGCGGCCACCCTCAGCTACTTAATGAGGCCCTCCGCAACTTAGTGAGACCCTGTTCCCAAATAAAGAATAAAAATGGGGTTGGGAGTGTAGCTCAGAGGTAGAATGCCCCTGGGTTCAATCCCCAGTACCACACAAAAAAAAAATGCCCACAAGATTCAGAAAGGAAACATAGAGGGTGTGGCCCTCTGAAGAGGGTATGCTAGCCATAAAGGGGGCAGCTAGTCAACTCCACTCAGTTCTTCTCCTTTGGGAACATGGCAAAGTGTTTCCATATCCTCCAAACTTTTCTTTGTGTGTGTGTATGGGGGGGATTGAACCCAGGAGCATTCTACCTCCTTGCGACACCCCCAACTCTATTTTATTTATTTTTATTTATTTATTTATTTATATTGCGGTACCGGGGTTGAACTCAGGGGCGTTCTACCTCCGTGCTACACCCCCGGCCCTATTTTTTATACTTTATTTTGAAACCGGGTCTCACGAAGTTGCGGAGGGCCTCACTAAGTAGACAGACAGACAGAGAGAGAGAGAGAGAGAGAGAGAGAACTGAGGCTGGCCGCGAACCCGGATCCTCTGGTCTCCACCTCCCAAAGTACTGGGATTACAAGCGTGTGCCACCACGCCTGGCTTCTATTTTATTTTTTATTTGGAAACTGGGTCTCATATGTTGCTGAGAGCCTTGCTATGTTGCTGAGGCTGGGCTCAAACCTGCAATCCTCTTGTCTCAGCCTCCAAAGTACTGGGAATACATAGGCGTGTGCCACCATGCCCAGCTTTTTTTTTTTCTTTTTTTGGTACTGGGGATTGAATCCACAGGCATTCTACCTCCAAGTTATGCCCCCAGCCCAATTTTATTTATAAACAGGGTCTCACTAAGTTGCGGAGGGCCTAAGTTGCCAAGACTGGCTTCGAACCTTTGATCCTCCTGTCTCAGCCTCCCAAGTACTGGGATACAAAGTGTGCGCCACCATGCCCGGCTTTTTTTTTTTTTTTTTTTTTTGGTAATGGAATTGAACCCAGAGGCATTCTACCTCCAAGCTACACCCCCAGCCCAATTTTATTTCTTATTTGGAAACAGGGTCTCACTAGGTTGCTGAGAGCCTCGCTAAGTTGCCGAGGCTGGCTTTGAACCTGTGATCCTCCTGTCTCAGTCTCCCAAGTACTGGGATTACAAGCGTGCACCACCAAGCCCAGCATCCATGCCTGGCTTTCTTCCAAACTTTTCAAAAGAAGCCATAGTTTTTTAAATCAACTAATTTTAAAAGTTATTCAGGGTTTGTTTGTTTGTTTTTGCAGTACTGGGGATGGAACCCAGGGGAACTCTACCCCTGAGCTACAGCCCCGGCTTTTTGTTTTATTTTGAGACAAGACAGGGTCTTACTTAGTTGCCCAGGCTATCCTCGAACTTGCAATCCTTCTGCTTCAGCTTCCTGAGTTGCTGGGATTACAGGGATGAGCCACCACACCCAGCGGTTGGCTCCCTTTTTAAAACACTATGAAGGTTGGCAAGGTGAAGTTGCTTACGCCTGTAATCCTAGTACTTAGAAGGCTGAGACAGGAGGATTGCAGGTTCAAGGTCAACCTCAGCAACTTAGTGAGACCCTCAACAATTTAGAGTCCCTATTTCAAATTTAAAAAAAAAAGGCTGGAGAGCCGAGCGTGGTGGCACACTCTTGTAATCCCAGTACTTGGGAGGCTGAGGCAGGAGGATCACAGGTTTGCAGCCAGCCTCATCAATTTAGTGAGGTCCTCTGCAATTTAATAAGACCCTTTTTCAAAATAAAATAATAAAATAGGACTGGGGTGTAGCTCAGAAGTAGAATTCCCCTGAGTTCAATCCCCAGTACCATGAAAAGAGGGCTAGGGATGTACCTCAGAGGTAGAATGGCCCTGGGTTCAACCCTCAACACCAAAAAAAGAAAAGGAAAGGAAAAAGAAAAATTACTATGAAGGTCAAAGAAAACATGACTGTAGGTTGGCTGTGGCCTAAGGGCCACCAGTTTGCTACCTCTGAACTCAACCAGTAGTTCTTAGCCCTGACTGGTATCTAAATAGGTAGCTTAATATTCGGATTTCTAGGCCCCAACCCAGAACCACTGAATCAGAATTTCTGGGATAAGGCCTGGGAATCTGGGCATAGAGTCTGGCTGGGATCAGATCCTGACTCTGCTACTCACTCTGTGTCACCTTGAACAAGTTATTTAGCCTCTCTGTGCATCCATTTCCAGATCTAGAATAGGTGATAATAATAGCACCTACTTTATAGGTTTGTTGTGAAGACCAAGTAAATTATAGAAAACTTTTTAGAAAAGTTCCTGGCAAGTGGTAAACCCTGCGTTAGCTGCTGCCACTGCTGCTGCTATTGTTGTTAGGAGTAGTATTTGAAAATTTCCAGCAGGGTATGGTGGCATACCTCTGTAATCCGAGTACTTGGGAGGCTGAGACAGGAGGATTGCAGGTTCGAGGACAGCCTCAGCAAGTGGTGAGACTCTCATTAAACTAGTGAGACCTTGTTCTTTTTGTTTTAATGTTGTTTTGTTTTTTGTCTTTGTGGTATTGGGGATTGAACCCAGAAGCATTCTACCTTCGAGCTACACCCCCAGCCTGATTTTATTTCTTATTTGGAAACAGGATCTCTAGGTTGATGAGAGTCTCACTAATTGCTGAGGCTGTCCTCGAACCTGTGATCCTCCTGTCTCAGCCTCCCAAGTACTGGAATTACAGGAATGGACCACCACACTTGGCACAAGACCCTGTTTTTCTTTGGTGTTTTTTTTTTTTTTTGCAGTACTGGGGATTGATCCCAGGGGCATTCTACCTCTGAGCCACACCTCCAGCCCTATTTTTTATTCTTTATTTTGAAACAGGGTCTCACTAAGTTGCGGAAGGCCTCACTAAGTAGCTGAGGCCAGCTATGAACCCAGATCCTCCAGTCTCAGCCTCCCAAGTACTGGGATTACAAGCATGTGCCACCACACCCGGCTACAGACGTTTGTTTGTTTGTTTGTTTGTTTGTTTGTTTGTTTGTTTGTTTGCGGTACCAGGGATTGAACCCAGGGGCATTCTACCTCCGAGCTACACGGTACCGGGGATTGAACCCAGGGGCGTTCTACCTCCTCGCTTACACCCCTGGCCCTATTTTTTTATACTTTATTTTGAAACCGGGTTTCACGAAGTTGCAGAAGGCCTCACTAGGTAGAGAGAGAGAGTGAGCTGAGGCTGGACATGAACCTGGATCCTCCTGTCTCCACCTCCCAAGTACTGGGATTACAAGCGTGCGCCACCACGCCCAGCTGACACCCTGTTTTAAAAAATACGAATAAAATAGGGCTGGGGGTATAGCTCAGAGATAGAATGCCCCTGGGTTCAATCCCCAGTACCACACTGGAAGGAAGGAAGGAAGGAAGGAAGGAAGGGAGGGAGGGAGGGAGGGAGGGAAATTTCCATGTGATTGCAAATCACTGGGAAAGATAGTCTCTTAGTTCCTCCTACCTCTAAAACTCCTAAAGTTCTATGGCTCTGTGATTCCAAGATTCTAGGCATATATTACTATTCTAAGATTCCACTTTTCTAACATTCTGAAATTCCAGGTCCTCTGGGTCCGCACCTAGAGATCTCTTTCTTTTTTCTTTTCTTTTTTTTTTTATACTGGGATTGAACCCAGGAGCATTCTACCTCCAGGTTACACCCCCAGCCTTTTGGAGAGGGAGGCTACTGGAGGTCAAACCAAGGGGTATTCTACCTCTGGGCTACACCCCCAGCCCTATTTTTATTTATTTATTGTGTGTGTGTTTGTGGTACTGGGGATTGAAACCAGAGGAATTCTACCTCAGAGCTACACTCCCAGCCCAATTTTATTTCTTATTTGGAAACAAGGTCTCACTAAGTTGTGGAGGACCTCACTAAGTAGCTGAGGCTGGCTGTGAACCTGCCATCCTCCTGTCTCAGCCTCCTGAGTACAGGGATTACAGGTGTACACCACCGGATCCAACCCATGAGACTTCTTAAAATACAAGAGAAATAAAAGGATGGTGATTTGTTATAAAATAAGATGAATTTTAATATGTGACTATTCAGCTGGGACCACAGTAGAAAAAATAATGAAATAGTCAGCGTTCACACCCAAACACGGAGTGGTGCAGCTACAAGAGCAAAGTGATCCGGAGTGTAACATTGGAGACTTTAATGATACAAGTGGTATTCCTACTGATATAAAGGTTTCCTAAAATGATGGACCACTCTTGGTAAAGTTTAAAACACAAGCCGGGCGTGGTGGCGCACACTTGTAATCCCAGTACTTGGGAGGCTGAGACCGGAGGATCCAGGTTCACGGCCAGCCTCAGCTACTTAGTGAGGCCCTCCGCAACTTCATGAGACCCTCCGCAACTTAGTGAGACCCTGTTTCAAAATAAAGAATAAAACATCAGGCTGGGGGTGTAGCCCAGAGGTAGAATGCCCCAGGGTTCAATCCCCGATACTGCAAAAAATAAATAAATATATAAATAAAACACAACAGTCTTTCCTTGATTTACTGGTAGTGGTGGTCCTGGAAATTCCAGTAGTTCTTTTTTTTTTTTTTTTTTTTTTTGCGGTACTGGGAATTGAGCCCAGGGACATTCTACCTCTGAGCTATTTTTTATCCCAGCCCTATTTTTTTTTTTTTGTGGTACTGGGGATTGAACCCTGGAGCATTCTACCTCCGAGCTACACCCCCAGCCCTATTTTGTATTCTTTATTTTGAAACAGGGTCTCAATAAATTGCGGAGGCCTCACTAAGTAGCTGAGGCTGGCCACATCATTTTGTGTGTGTGTATGGGTGTATGTGTGGTACTGGGAATTGAACCCAGAGGCATTCTACCTCCAAGCTACACCCCCAGACCTATTTTATTTCTTATTTAGAAACAGGGTCTCACTAGATTGCTGAGAGCCTCACTAAACTGCTAAGGCTGTCCTTGAACCTGCAGTCCTCCACTGTCAGCCTCCCAAGTACTAGGATTACAAGCGTGCGCCACCATACCCGGTTCTAAATAATTTTTAAAAATCCTTGGAAACCAGGTGTGGTGGCGCATGCTTATAATCCCAGTACTTGGGAGGCTGAGACCAGGGGATCTGGGTTCGTGGCCAGCCTCAGCTACTTAGTGAGGCCCTCTGCAACTTAGTGAGACCCTGTTTCAAAATAAAGAATTAAAAAAAATAGGGCCGCAGGTACAACTCTGAGGTAGAATGCCCCTGGGTTCAATCCTCAGTACAGAAATAAATAAATAAATCCTTGGTACTTACATGTATCATGGAGTTCAGTTCTGGGTTCAGATATTTATAAACCGGCATTTCGCCAGCACGAATGTCCAGCAGGACATTCAAAACTCACCATATAGAGCCCAGCAGAGTGGCACACTCCTATAATCCCAAACTTGGGAGGCTGAGACAGGAGGCTCACAGGTTCAAGGCTAGCCTCAGCAACTTGGTGAGACCCTGTTTCAAAATAAATAATAAAAAGGGCTGGGGGTGTGGCTCAAAGGTAGAAAGCCCCCCTGAGTTCAATCCCCAGTACCAGAAAGATTAAAAATAAATAAATAATAAAAATTAGTGACATAGGACCTGGAAGAGTTCTTTCTTGTGAGGAAATGACTTTCAACTGGGGTGCAGACACCCACGATCTTGTCCACTGGCATGTCCACATCTGCCCCTAGTCCTTTAAATCCAAAGTTGCCCCTCACAAATTCCCAAATCTCTCTCCACATCTGGCTTAGGGGTGGAAAGGAGAGGAAGAGCTGTGAGCTTTGGCAGTGGTGGGGAGGAGTGGAGGAGAAGCCGCAGGTTTAAAGGGACATACAAAGGATTCTTAAGAATAAGGAATTTATAGGTAGGGATGCTCTTGGATGGGCTGGGGTGTGGCCCAGTGGTAGAGCACTTGCCTAGCATGTATGAGGTCCTGAGTTCCATCCCCAGCAGAAGAAAAGAAAGAAAAAGAAAAGGAATAGAAAGAAATGCTCTTGGAGATGTAAGAAGAGAGTCTTGGTTTTAGAACATCCCCAGTGGAATTGATATTGACCAGCTTTGCAGATCCTCAACATCCAGCTTAGAGGGGGTCATTACCTTTTTTGTTTTTTGTTCTTTTGGTACTGGAAATTGAACCTAAGGGCATTCTACCTGTGAGCTACACCCCCAGAACTATTTCATTTTATTTTATTTTTTGCGGAACTGGGGATTGAACCTAGGGGCATTCTACCTCCGAGGTACACCCCCAGCCCTATTTTTTATTCTTTATTTTGAAACAGAGTCCCGCTAAATTGTGGAGGGCTCACTAAGTAGCTGAGGCTGGCCGTGAACCTGCGATCCTCCTGTCTCAGCCTCCCAAGTACTGGGATTACAAGCGTGCACCACCACGCTTCGCTATTTTATTATTTTAACATCTCACTAAATTGCTTTGGACCTCGCTAAATTGCTTAGGCTGGCCTCCAACTTGCAATCCTCTTGTGTCAGTGTCCCAAGTACTGGGATTACAGGCACGCACACCCCCCCTCCCCGTGCCTATTTCAACATTTTGAACAATCAGTAGGACCGTAAGCACCCGGCTTGAACTTGGACACTGAAGAGGAGGACCAGGAATGACTTGAGACTGCGCAGCCTCCCATTACCGCCTTAAAGACCCTCCCTCTTTTTCCCACACAGGCCAAGCTGATAGTCCCCAATAGCACCGCGGGCCTGATCATCGGCAAGGGAGGCGCCACAGTGAAAGCCGTCATGGAACAGTCGGGTGCGTGGGTGCAACTGTCGCAGAAGCCCGAGGGCATCAACCTGCAGGAGCGCGTGGTGACGGTCAGCGGGGAGCCAGAACAGGTGCACAAGGCTGTGAGCGCCATCGTGCAGAAGGTACAGGAAGACCCCCAGAGCAGCAGCTGCCTCAACATCAGCTACGCCAACGTGGCCGGCCCCGTGGCCAACTCCAACCCCACCGGCTCGCCGTACGCCAGCCCCGCCGATGTCCTGCCCGCCGCGGCCGCCGCGTCGGCCGCCGCCGCCTCCGGCCTGCTGGGCCCCGCCGGGCTGGCGGGCGTGGGAGCCTTTCCCGCCGCGCTGCCCGCCTTCTCGGGCACCGACCTGCTGGCCATCAGCACGGCGCTCAACACGCTGGCCAGCTACGGCTACAACACCAACTCCCTGGGCCTGGGCCTCAACTCGGCTGCAGCCTCCGGCGTGCTGGCCGCCGTGGCCGCCGGCGCCAACCCCGCCGCCGCCGCCGCCGCCAACCTCCTGGCCTCCTACGCGGGCGAGGCCGGGGCCGGGCCGGCCGGGGGTGCCGCCCCGCCGCCGCCGCCGCCGCCCGGAGCCCTGGGCTCCTTTGCCTTGGCCGCGGCCGCCAATGGCTACCTCGGCGCCGGGGCGGGCGGCGGCGCGGGCGGAGGAGGTGGCCCCCTGGTGGCCGCCGCGGCCGCGGCAGGGGCGGCCGGGGGCTTCCTGACGGCGGAGAAGTTGGCAGCCGAGAGTGCCAAGGAGCTGGTGGAGATTGCGGTGCCTGAGAACCTGGTGGGAGCCATCCTGGGCAAGGGGGGCAAGACGTTGGTGGAATACCAGGAGCTGACAGGCGCCCGCATCCAGATCTCCAAGAAGGGCGAGTTCCTGCCAGGCACGCGGAACCGGCGGGTCACCATCACGGGCAGCCCCGCGGCCACGCAAGCCGCTCAATACCTCATCAGCCAGCGGGTCACCTACGAGCAGGGGGTGAGGGCCTCAAACCCCCAGAAAGTGGGATGAGGCCTGTGGTGTGTGCTCCCACCCCTCCCCTTCTTCCCCTTCTCCTCCTCCCCTCCCCCAACTCCTGACCTCAGCTTGGTGTAGTCCTGCTCTCTGGGGATCGGGCTGGGGTAGGCCTCGCTGCACCCTCCCCCTCTGGTAGTCATAGGCAGGATTGAGTGACGGTTGGGGAAGGGGCTCAGAAGCCCCCTCCCCAGCCCTGAACTGACCCCCCTTCCCCGCTCCCCGTGCTTGACTGGGCCGGACCCTCTTCTTCCAGGGCCCAGGTCTGTGTGATATCTGTATATATTGCATTTTGTTGATTTTAATAGAAAACAAAGCGTTATTTTCTCTTTCTTTCCCTCCCTTTTTTTTCCTTTCTTTTCTTTTTTCTTTTTCTTTTTCTTTTGGTAAGGATTCTTTTCCTCTTTATAAGTTTTTGTTTTCATGTGGGAGGAGGAGGGGAGGGAGCCTCTGGGTCACCCAGAAAGAGGGGCCTCCCCAAAACACAACAGCCCACCTCTCTGCTTTCAGTTCTAGATCCTGGGGAAGTGATGGGAGTAGAGGCAGCCAAGGAGGCTGAGCGGAAGTGGGGCATTTGGAGCAGGTACCCCAGAGTTCCCAGGTTTCCTCAGCTACTCCGCCCCCCTGGGAGTTGCCCCTCCTGGGTGGAGTTTTTACGCTTTTGTTGTCAGGTCCTGTGGGGGCAGGGATGGTGCTGCTGGGAGTGAGGCCAGCTCTGGGACCGGGCCGGTCCTTTGAGCAGGACACTTGTGAGAGGCTGGAAGAACTCGCTGTGGCATCCCTGGCTTTTCCTAGAGCAGTGGGACTCAGGGTCCCTGTGGTGATGTCACTGAGTTCAGTACTTCCCAGGTGCTCCTTATGATGTCACAGGAAGCAGTTCCCCAGAGGTCACTTCCTGTGATGAATGAGAGACAAATACTTCTTATGAGGTCTCAATGAGTCCTTCCTTGAAGGTCACTTCAGTGATATCAGGGTGCATGGACTTCCTATAGAGTCTCAAGGTCCCTTCCTGTGATGTCATTGGGCTGCAGCACGCATTTCCTGTATTGAACAGTGGCTAGGCCCTGACCCTCCTTCTCCACCCACGCCCCACTCTCATGGGTGTTGGCCTGGGGGTCTTCCTAGGAGGAGAATAAAGGATGGGACTTGGATCCAATCTGGAGGATTCTAAGGGGGAAACCCCAGTACTGTCAGGGTCATCTCCATCCACACACATCAAATCTGTGAGCTCCCCTGGCAGGGAGGGGTGGGAGATGGACTTAGTGGAAACTATTGTTAAAGACCCCCATTCCCGCCCCACCCTCTGTGTGCATGCCTGTGTCTGCGTGGCTTTGTTTCATTGGCTCTGGCCAGCCAAAGGCGTGGTGGCTTTGTCAGGCCAGCATGGCGAGAGAGGAGTTCAGCGAGCCAGGGTAGGGCATCTTGGGACAGGATGCTTTGCGTGGTCTGGTGTGGTTTAGACTGGCTTGGCAGCTGCCAGCAAGCTGACGTGCTTTGGTGGTGTCGGAGAGATCCAAATGTTTTGGTATGCTCAGAGGAACTAGAATGATTCTGGTGAAGTCTGCCAGGCCAGAAGCCCTGATAGTTGTTTTGGAGTGGCTCGCTCAGCACTGTGGCTGTGGTCAGCTCTAAGGACCTGTTGGTGGACTGAGATGTCAGGGCCTGACAATCCTGTAGACTAGGAGAGCTGAGACCCACCTTGACTCCGCTCCGTCTCGCCCTCCCCCTTGGAGACCTTCACCTTCAACCCAAAGCAGGGCCCTCTGTGCCCTGGTTCCATCATCAGCATCTCTGGGGGAGGGGCACTCCATGCCCACCCTCTCCCCCATTTGTCCCCCTCCTAGGTCTTCCAGACCCTTCCTTCTCTTCTCCATGGCTTTGGGGGAATCTAGCCTCCTGGTCTCTCTCCTTAAAAAGGAGGTAAGAAGAGCCACAGAGACAATTCCTACCCCTCAAGCCTGAGAGGCCCCTACCCCTCGCTAGAGAGCCACCCCAAAATCAAAATGTGAAAATCCCTAGAAAGCAATAGCCTTCGAGGTACCTTGCACTGAATTTCCCACCCCAGCCCTTCCGCCCAACGGGAGGCTGTAGCTTGGGCACTGGGGTGACTTTTTCCATGCCCTTGTCATCTCCAGGGTGAGGGGCAGCCCCCATTTCCTCCACCCCATGTCCCACCTCCTATCGCTGCTGCCCCCACCCCTAATCTCCAGACTGAGCCCAGATGGAGATCTGAGTGCCAAAACAATTCTTGCTATAACTTTGTACATATCTTCTACAGTCGGGGGCTTCTGGGGTTGGAGGTGGGGCAGCTCATGGGCCATTGCTCCCCTCCGCCTCGCAAAAGACCTTACAGTATTTCACAGTATCTCCACTGGCACATGGCTATTACAGTATCTAGCTGGACTGTCCCGGTACAAACCCCCCACAGACCCCCACAAGAAGGGGAAGGAGCCAAGGAGAGGTGAAGTAAGGTCTGGGAGTGGGGCAGTGGGGTAGAAAGCTCATTATCATACCATTTGCATATCTTTTGCATCCACAGCTTGGCAGCAGCCTGCTTTCTATTAATCCATTCGCTGGAGTTTGGGTCCCAATCAGCTGGGTCCAGGACTCCCTTCACACAGACATGGTTCCGGAGGCTGGGCCTCCTGACAAGCACTCCTTTGGATATCTGTGTGACAAGCACCATCCCTATTCACGTTTCTTGGGGACCCCCTTGACCCCACCAGCCAGGGCTATCTGAAAGGTAGTTTGCTAACTCAGTAAGCTAGTTCACTCACCACATGGGTGAGTGGGGAGCCACACACCTTTCCCCAGTTCACCCTGGGAAACCCACTCCACCATCTTCCCCAGCCCTTGAAAGTCCCTTCTGCAATCTGACCTCAATCTTTTGTGCTGCAGTTTGTCCAGAGGGGACACAGATGTGGGGTCAGGGATGGGGATTGTTGAAAAACCCATTGCCTCCCCAGTTAGCCAATCAGATCTCAGAGACTCTGAGTGGCTTTCTTGCACCCTGTTCTTCAGCACCCAGTAGGTGCTTAATAAGTGTTTGCTGCATTGAATTGTCTCCCTACCCCTCCTATCCCTTCTCATTTGCCCTCCAACTTCCAATACCTTTCCCTATCTCTTCCCTCTCTCTCTCTCTTTCTCTGGCTCCCTATGGCTTTTCTCTCCCAGTGGTTCCCACTGTTCTCTGTCCTGTCTTTGTCTGCGTCTGTCCTTCTTCCTCTTCTTAACTCTCAACTCTTTCTCCCCCATTTCCCCATTTGGAAAAAAAAAAGTGCCAAACTTCCTTGGAACTGAGCCGCTCTAGGGGGAGAGGGCCTTGGACAGAGGGACAGAAGAGGGACCCTCTCTCTTTGAGGAGGCCCCTAAGAGGCATCGAAAAAGTCTGTAGACACTGAGCTAAATTGGGTCCCCCTTCCTCATCCCTCTCACCCTGAATTTTTCTTAGAATCTTTATAAGAAAAAAGAAAAAAAAAAGAAAAAAACTCTCCTTTTCAGCTAACCCCTACCTTTTTGGATCCCCCAACTCCACCAGCCGGGGAGAACCCCATATGCCTCTTTCTGAGCAAATTTATAGAATTTGGGGAGGGGAAGACGAGCTCCGCCCCTCCTCTGCTGGCCCAAGGGGCTGTACCACCTGGATGTGGGCAAAGGACCTGAAAGCACTTACCAGAAGAAGGGGTTCAATGTGCCAAATTCACCTCCTTCATCCCCCCATCTCAGGGGGCTCTGAGCCAACCTGCCCAGCCATCTCTACATGGGCAATGAGGCTTCACTGCAATAATTAGTAGGGCCGGGATCAGAAGGCAACGATTTTGCCATCTTTATCAGCCCTGAGCCCCGCCCTAGACTTGTAAGTGAGAATTATGGGTATCTCAATGGAGCTTGTTCTGAGTCGACTTAGATTGTTGGGGACCTATACTTAGAACATTACGGTACCACTTTCCTCTGAGTGGTATTTCTTCTCCCCTCTGGACCACCAGATCCCTCAGCGTCCCTGTGTTCTGTTCCTGCCTCTTCCTCCTTCCCGCCCCCTCCTTCTGACTTTGTTTCTCATTGGTCGCCAACTCTTGGAAAAAAAGAGAGGAGGTCCTCTGCGACGATTATTGCTGTTTCAGGACCAAGGTTAGAGGCTGTGATAGACTGAGCGTTAGCAAAAGTATTAACTAGAATGGCGATGAGGATGGCAGTCGGGGCGTCCAGGCTGCTGGCTGGGTGCGCACCTGTCGGGACAGCCAGGCGGGCCTTCGCTGTTCGACGGCGCACCTGCCCGGCGCGGTCCAGAACCGAGGCCGGCTGTCGAGAAGGCCTGAGCTGGATGTCCCTGCGGGGAGGACGGGATGGGGATACTCAAGTTGGGGCACCGCGGGCGAGGACCCCGGTTCACGCTCTCGCGGAGACGCGGCCCGATGCCTCGGTGTGGGTTGGCTTCGCCCCACTGCGCCTCCGCGGGCGTACGCTGTGCGGGTCCCGGTGCCTCCGCCGGGCGCGCAGGGGACTGCTGGGTGGCAGGGAGGGAGATGGGAAGTCTCTCTCGGGGAGGTGGTGGTGGTGAAGGCTGCTGGTTTTTAACCCCTCCTCAGCCAGTCCAGGACACTCTGTCTCCCAGAAATAATTGAGGGAGACCGCCTAACCTCCTCCCCACCCCCTTTCCCCACCCCACCCCGTCCCCCCAAAACCACCAACCTCTCATGTTCTAAGTGACTCCATCACCACCGGCCACCGGAACCTGCGGCCTCATTGCTCCAGCCCGCCCCCACTCGACCGTCAGACTCGCTCATCGAACTCTTTTTAATTAACCCTTTCTGTGTTCATCCCACGGAAAACTGTGTGTCCGGCAGGGGGGAGGGGGAGGGGGGAGGCTAGGGGCAGTTGCTACCTTTCCTTCATCTCCTCCCACCGCCCATGCCTCCCCACCCGCACCCCATCCCCTGCCCCACTCACATCCCCCACCCCCTAGGGTCCGCCCCTCCAGGGGGGGGGATGGAGATCCTTTAGAAATATCTTTGCTGTTTGGCTTTGTCCCTTTAAAAGGCGGGTCCAGGGGCGTGGCCTCCCCCAGGGGAGCGCTCACTCTGGCCCCACTCTCCTTACCTTGGCCCCCACACACTCCCCACGCCTTCATTGTAAATAGTCGCTTTTGTACTGGGTTTGAGCCAGGGGACGTGGGGAGTCATTTTCTTTTTTCTTTTTTTTTCCCTTTGTGTTGGCATCTTAGGCCACTGGAGGCATGGCCCACATCCCAGCTCGATTTGGGAAAATCCCCAAGTGTCTCCCCTCACCTGCCCCTAGTGCGAAGGAGTCCCCAGATATCAGTCAGTATTACTCCTAGAAGGCTGGGGCGCATGTACCCCCTGGCCGGGAGGTGAGAGAGGTGTGGAAGGGTGCGGTATGACCTGGTGGCTCCGTTTTCCCCATCTGTGAAATGGGTTCATCCTCCAAGCTCCTTGGGGAGCCCCCGTGAGATAACAGCGGAGTCAAAGGAGTTCAATCTCTCTTCCCCTTTCCTCTGTTGAAGACAGGGTAGAAAAAAATGGGGTGGGGGGCGAGTAAGGCTGTCTTTGGAGAACTGACTGAAAAATCCTTTGTATAGGACCCTGAGTTAGCCTCTCCCCAGGCTTGTTCTCTCTCGGAAAATGGGGGCGGGGGCTGGAGGATCTCTAAGGTCCCTCGGTTCGCCCCAGTCCTCAGATTAAAGGCCCAAGCCCCCGGCTGGCCCCTGCCTACTACTCCAGCATTCGGCTTCCCGGAATGTGGCCATGTCTCCAGTGCCTCCATTCCCCCCCTCTAACTGATTCCTTCCATCCTCTGCGACCAGCGCCGACGCCCACTTCCTCCCCACCACTCCCGGAAGCTCCTGGCTGGGGCCCACCGCCCTCCCCTCCCTCCCCGCCCCCCCATCGCCATGCCTGGGCCATG
>PVJS01037339.1:0-14269 GCA_004027185.1 Glis glis
GAAGGAGGTAATTACCTATCACGGCCCTTCTGAGGCCACTTCCGGAACTACCTGCGGAACCTCCCCCTGAGGAATTCGCCAGCGCCATCTTTGCCATTAATATGCTGAATTACTGCCACGTGGGAGAGGCCCAGTACTACAGAGCAGGCTTCTGCCAGTCCACCAGGCCCTTTCATGGCACTGGGTAGAGGGCCCAGCACAGTCTCAGTCAACTTAGCGAGACACTGTTTCAAAATAAAAAATAAATTCGGGTTGGAGATATTGCTCAGAGGTAGAATGCCCCTGAGTTCAATCTCCAGTTACACACACACACACACACACACACACACACACACACACATGCAAAAAAAATAGAGAATATAATAACACCATCAAGTGAATTCTAAAGAATTTTGTCTGTCACTCTGAGATGATAGAGATGAACTGAAAAAAATTAGGAAAATATTCATATGTAGGTGGTGAGGATAAATATATCAACACACTCAAATGATCTTGATAAACATAATAGAGATTGTAAGTAAATGTGGAGATAAGGTTGGAGATTAATAAAAATCAGAAAGATGGCATAATCATTACAAGCTATGAGTTAAAACGTAAGATGACTAATAAGTAAAGATTATCACAACTTACCCTTTTATATTATGAACATTTAAAAACATAAATTTGCTCTATTCTTGAAGAAAATGTACACATCTCTATGCGGTGTGAGTTTTGAGTGCTAAAAATGTTCATCATCTTCTAGCCCTGCCATAGTTCTTTATTTTTCACTGGATTTATTACCTTAGATTAAAAGAATGAAAATCACAGATAAGAGTGAAGACAGTGCCAAAATGGTGACTGTGTCATAGAATTGTTAATTAGTATGTATTTAACATCTGAATTGTGATGCCATGGCTCTTTAATAATGGTTAAATAATTGTGCAACCTGAAGTTTTCCACTCACAGCTAATTTTGTAATATAGATCTTGAGTGGTGCCTTTATGACCACTCTGTATTATAACTACTTTCATTGTTCATGTGGATGATTGGCCTTTTTTAAATTAACTCTTCATTTATAATTAACTAGTGACAAATATTATGACATTTTTACTAGTGTGTGGAATAAATACAGCTACATTTCTCTTATTTCTTAATAATCACTTGCTATTAAGTATTATTGCTTTTATAAAGAATCTGTCTTTGTAGGTTTTCATTCCCTGAATAGTCCAATATTCCCAGGACATACCCATGGTTTGCTCATACAAGGGCATGGATTTTTTTTTTTTTTTTTTGTCAAACAAAGAAAAGGAAGAAAATAATAGGAAGAGAAAGAGAGAATCAGAGAAAACTTTCTGGTTATTCCACAGTTTCTATACCTGCATACACAAAGAAGAAGGTTGTTGGAGAGTGTGATGGTTAGTCTGGATTGTCAACTTGACTGGATCATGAAACACCTAAAGTTATGTGACTTTGGGTGTGTTGATGAGATGGTTGGTTTTATATAACGGCAGATTGAAGGGGAAGTCCTGCCCCGAATGTAGGCAGCACGATTCTGATAGGCGCAGGACCTGGATAAAAGAAGGAGAAAGTCACTTGAATGCATGCGTGGTTCTTCCTGAAGAAAGCACATCTACTCTTATCTGAGATACTTGGACTGGGACTGAATTAGTGGTGGCTTTGATTCTGAGACTCCAACTCTTGGATCTCTTGACCAGCTGCTGGTTCCTCCAGCTCTCCACATGCAGTCAGAAACTTGAGGCTACACTGCTTTGGACTGTAAGCTGATTTGACAAATCCCCTTTTACCATATATGTGTTCTGAGAGTTCTGTTACTCTAGTGAACCCTGACCAATACAAGGGAGGAAGTTTTAGAATGAGTAGAGGAAAAATTGCTTTTATGACACAAAATGGAAGTAAAAGAGGAAAATAATATTTCAATAATATTGCCCTTGTATGGTGATTGTGAGCTTGAAATGAGTTCACACATGTAAGCCAGTTAGACCAATTTTGGCATATGGTAGACATCCAATACAAATATTAGATGATGTGGTTACTCTTGCCACTCAATTCACTCCACATACTCTTGGTTTAGAAAATATTACTTGTTTTACAGAATTTGGCAAAAAATGAAATCCCACACATACAGACACATCAGGGAAATTTTGTTGAGTGTTCCTTGAGATTACTCAGTCCTCTTAGTGTTTCCTCCCATCCATATGAGGGCAGGGAGGAGCTGAGTAGAGGTGTGAAATGCTCTCCAAAGAAACACAAGTTCAGATGTGAATATTTTTTTTCTCCAGTGGATGCTAATTGGGGAAAAAACCCTAAATATTTCCATTCCTTTTTTTTAAAAACATAGTTTTACCATTTGAATTAGAAAATGAAATAACTGTTTTATCAATTAAGCAAATTTTATTATTTTCCTGTCACTTTGCTTCCAGAGTAAAATTTCAGGTAACATCAACCACAGTATCCTACTATAACACTGTACCTTGGATAATTTATATTGCCGTTTAAGACACATTTGACCGGGCGTGGTGGCGCACACTTGTAATCGTAGTACTTTGGGAGGCCGAGGCCCGAGGATCCTGGTTCGCGGCCAGCCTCAGCTCTCTCTCTCTCTCTCTTTCTCTCTCTCTCTTTCTCTACTTAGTGAGGCCCTCCGCAACTTCGTGAGACCCAGTTTCAAAATATAAAAAATAGGGCCAGGGGTGTAGCGCGGAGGTAGAATGCCCCTGGGTTCAATCCCCGGTACCGCAAAAAAAAAAGACACATTTGAAGGAAATATACTGAATATCATATTTTTTACTAATATGACTGTGGCATATCCACACATATATTAATTCATCAGAAAAATAATGACATTCAGTGTCATATTAATGTTCTTTTATTCTACATTATTAAATATTGGTCATTCATATTTTATTTTTGCTAAATAAGTACATTCAATTAACTAACAGTAATCTAGTCACTGCTCTTCTAAATTCTAAATAAAAATGTATTTATTATTTATTATTTATTACTTATTTTTTGCAGTACTGGGGATTGAACCCAGGGGCATTTCCCTCCGAGCTACACCCCCAGCCCTATTTTTTTATTCTTTAGTTTGAAACAGGGTCTCACTAAGTTGTGGAGGGCCTCACTAAGTAGCTGAGGCAGGCTGCAAACCTGCAATCCTCGTGTCTCAGCCTCCCAAGTACTGAGATTACAAGTGTGTGCCACCACTCCTGGCTTTAAATTTAGTTTTAGAAAACACATCTGTAGATAAAAAAAACTTAAAATCAATGCAGTACTATGATTTTCCTCTATTATTTTGAAAGTAAAACATACAACATCAAATCTTGGACTATAAATATGTAAAATAATATTAGGTGGCAGAGATTACATTAGGAGGGATTGTATTCCCCATGGAAGTTGCAGATTTGCCTCCCATATGAGAAAAATGCTTGTTAAAACAAAACACTTCCCTTGCTCTCTAAAATGCATCAGTTTTATTTGATGTCTATTATAAAGTATCTTCCATGTTGATCAGTTTATTGGGCTTTTACAATTGGGAATACCTGAACACAGGTGACTTCCTTAGCTGAATCCTTTAAGCCTCAGATACAACTTAGTTCTTGGTAGCTTTGGACAGATTTTTTAAGATCAGATACTTCAGGATTTTGTTATTGTAATCATACATATAAGTGTTTCTTTTGATATTTTCCAAGTTGTGGTTTGTTTTACTTGCTTATCTATTACTTTTAAGAAAACATACACATGTCCCAATAAAACAAAATCTTGTTATTATCCATTAAGTCTACTTGTCACAACTTTAAGAATATTGTGTTTCATTGCCCAATCTGTGATGATACAATGAATTTGATTTTCAGTTTGAATAAACCATCTTAAGTATAAAATTAAATTCCAAATTCTAATAAATACCTACATATACACACATTAGTCTACCAAATATTTGGAAATATACATGCATTCCTCTCATAAGAATAGACTTGTTGCAGAGCCTGCTTCTTTGCATTACCAATTTCTGAATCAAAATCTTGCCTTAATGTGTCTAATTGTCAGAGCTATGTCCCTTGCCTGAACTCTAATTTGGACTCTCATTTCTATCGTAAAGATTGATTTGATCACAGTAATGGGTGTTCTAATAGCAAAGGTATCCCTATGTACAGTTGCTTATAGATGAAGCGGTACATTTTTCCTCATATGACACTCCCCAACTGAACGTCCGGGCTTTGTGGTGACTATACTCTCCACGCTCATTCTGGGTCCGGATCTTTCCATTCTCTTGCTCTGCAGTCCACAGGTTACTATCCAGATGCCTACCTACATAGTTAGAGCTAGATGGCAAGCATATCATTTTTTTCATATCAGTTTACAGGAAGGGGAAGAGGACACTGGTATAGCAGTGGGTTATCTGTCACATTGTAACAATACTTTTCTTCACATCCATTGAATACACTTTGAAAGGAGACTGTTGTCTTAATCTATTTGTGTGGCTATAATAAGACATCTGAGTGGTATAAATTTATTTCTCACAGCTCTGGAGACTGGGAAGGCCAAGTTTGTCATGCTCTCAGGTATTGGTGTCTGGCAAGGGTGGTTTCTGCTTCCAACATGGCACCTTGTTGCTGCACCCTCTAGAAGCGATGAGCACGCTGTCTCCAGCCCTTTCATAACGTCCCTAATTCCATTCCTGATAGCTCCACCTTCATTACTTAATCACCTCTTGGGGAGTGCTGAGGCAGGAGGATCACAGGTTTGAGGCCAGCCTCGCCACCTCGTAAAACCCAACATCTTAATATAATCACAATAGTGACTAAGTTTCAACATATGAATTTGGAGGAACACAGAACATTGCAGCTGGGAAATGTCGTAGCAAGCTGGGCCACCATGTGCTGTAATTCCATGACTTTGGAAGGAGAGAAGAACCGCCCTCCTTTGATACAGAAGCCATGGACTCATAGTTTGGATAATTCCCTAAACTTAATAAAGGTATTTAAAGCTGCTGTACAATTGCATGCACCTTTAAACAGGGTTTTACATTCTTTAGGGAATCTACATAAAAATAAAAATCTACAGTATAAATAACTGCTCTATAAAACTTAAAATTTATATTTCAGAAAGTATAATGTTTTAATAACATGTTTTGCAAGACAACAAACTTATGCCAATCATATTAAAATATGCAAGCATAAATATATTAATCAGAAAGATATGGAGACTTTTTGGGGTCATCCAGGGCTTAGGTTATCTTTCATTAGCACCAGTGAATGGAATTCCATTGCCCATTTATTCTCTCCATGAATAATTATTATTGAATGCCTATCTTCAGACCTATGTACAGGTAATGCTAAAAATAACGTTACCTACTTACAAGGAAATTAAAATTTAATAAGATATAAGATACAAGTATAACACATAAAGAAATCTTTCATACAAGATGAAATACAACACAAATGTCCCATCCCTTTGTTTTTCTGTTTGACTTTGTGACGACTTGATTTCCAGGTATACACAGAAAATATAAGTCTCAGCAAAGAGGGATGAATTCTAGTTGGGTTCCAACTGTGGTAACATCTAAAAAATCATATAGGTTGGATAATTCCTTTTCTATAAGAAAAAAATTTGATCAGAGAAGGTTATTTCCATATAGTGCATAATTACCAGCAGTTTTCAACATCTATTTCTCAGTAATCTTCAACCTTCTTTGACTCACATTTAGAAAACCCCAGCCAGTTGTGTCTTTTCAAAGACAGACAAGGAAGCTGTCAGGATGTTCCTCTTCTAACTTGCTGTTAGATTGATGGGCCACAAATCACTCTGGACAGAAAGAAATTAAAGTCTATATGTCAACTGTGTTTTTCCCCCTCTGGGTTTGAGGATAAGGGCATCCTCTTAAACTATACGTTAATACGTAGTAATTGATATATCTAGATCAGCTCAGATGCTGTCAGTACAGTTGTGTGGTGTATACATAAGCTTACTCACTTACAGACAACCATTTGCCTCCTGCTGTAAGAGCAGAAACTTCATTTGCATGACTTCCTACTAGATTGTATTTGTGGGTGAAGAGCCACCATTAAAGCATTTCAAGGGCCTGGTTTGTTGATATTTGGCAGACATGTAAATAAATGACAATTTAATGAAATGGTCTTTATTCTTTTTAGGTCTGATTTCTCTGAAACTGTTTTGGTAGCTTTTATAGGAAATATGTGTAAGAAATTGAGAACTATGACATTGATTAAAACAGTATGCTTACAGTGTTCCTTCTCATTTAAATCCATAGATATTTTAGGAACCTTCTTGAACTAATTGGAATCAATTCCATAATGTTTACTATGATTCTAGCAGCTTCTCTAACATTTTAATTTTAAATCTACTTAACATTTATTTTTTCTTGCAATATAACATGCACACAATAAAATAAAATAAAGAAAAAATGTGATATATACACACAGTGGAATTTTACTTAGCCATAAAAAACAAAGTTATGTCATTTGCAGGAAAATGGATGGACCTGGAGAATATTATGGTAAGTGAAATTAGTCAGTCTCAGAAAGTCAAGGGTGGAATGTTTTCTCTCATTTGTGGAAGCTAGAGAGAAAATAGAAAACACAAGGAACTTTAAATAATGCAGATAGATCAGTAGTTAAAGAGGGTTAGGTGTGAGATGGGGGAAAAGAGAGAAGGCTGGGGAAAGAAACAGTTCGAATAATATTATGGCAATATGCGAATGTATAATCAATCTCACTAACTCATGTGTGGAGGGAGCAGGGTGGGATGTGGACGGAAGTGCTCTGAGATCTGTGAGCACAGACCATTTTAACACATGAAACCTCACTAGGATGTATAATTGCAATGCACCAATAAATTAGGAATAAAATAAAATAAAGCATTTCTAGGGCAAAAAATTTATTTATAATTTATTGTATTTTACATTTTACTTGCGATATAATACATATAAAATAAAATACTCATTTAAAATGTATTAATTCAGCCATTTTTAGTATATTCATTAGTCTATTCAACATCATCACTATTTTATTCCAAAACCAGAAAGGATTTTGATTCTTTTAAATAAAGAAATGACAAATGTTTGAAGAGATAAATCAGTTTAGCCTCATATGAACATTACAAAATGCAAACATGTATCACAATACCACATGGTACCCCATAGATAAATACAATTTTTATGTGCCAGTTAAAAATTTAAATTAAAACAATTTTAAAAAACAAAAAGAAACCTGATAGCCATTTTTAGTCACTTCTCATTCCCACCTTCCATATACCCTGACAAAAAAGAATCTATGTACCTTGGATACATATATTAATGGATTTTCCTGGATCCTATTCTGGACATTCTTAAATTGAATCATTTGGACTTTGAACCATATTAAATCATATTGAATGTATGGCCTTTCATGTCTTGCTCCTTTTATGTATGATATTTTTAAGGTTCATTCATGTTGTAACCTATATTAGTAGTTCATGCCTTTTTGGAATGAATACTATTCCATTTTATGGGCACTCTAAATTTTGTTTATTCAGTGGTTAATGGAAATTTGAGTTGTTTTCACTTTGGAGCTACTATCGATAATGCTGCTTTTTAAACATTTGTGTACATGTTCTTTTTGGACATATATTTTCAGTTCTTCTGGGTCATATGGTAAGGCTATGTTTAATGTTTTCAGAATCTGAAAAATTCTGAAAACCATTTTATATTCCCATCAGGAATAATGTATATGATTTGTAATCTTATATCTACTAATATACATGACTTTTTTATTGGCATTATTTTTACTTTGTTGAGAGAGTCCTTTGAGACACATATATTTTAAGTTTTGAATAAGTTCAATTCACTTCCTTTTTCCTTTGCTGCTTTTGCTTTAAATATCATATCTAAGAAGCCCTAGACTAATCCAAGGCTATAAAAGTTTTTACCTATTTGATAATAAGAGTTCGATATAGTTCTTATACATTTATGCATTTAATCCATTTTGAATAAACTTTGTGTATCAGGTAAGGTAGAGGTAACTTCATTTGACTTATTCTCTAGTGTTCTTTTTAATTGATCGACTAGCACCTAAAAATATTTCTTAATTTTAAATTGCTCTAGTTATTTATGAATGCAGATGGAGAGCTTTCAGTAAAATACAGTAATACAGAATTATTTGAAAACAAATTTTGGAGTGAGTGAAACTGCATTTCACCACCAGCATTGAAGTAGCCTTGAATAAATAATTTATTCTTTCTGGTCCCCAACTTGAATACATGTCAATGAGTTTTTTAAATATAATTTTTCAGTACTCTAATCTCTAAGAGGGCAATGGCCACTCCTGTTTTAGTGATATGTGCCCAAATGTTAACATAGTAGATGCTCAATGAGCACTTGCTGAATTAATATATTCCATCTACCATATAGGACATGGCATATTTCTAAATACTCACAAATACTTTAATGACAGGTCTTCTCAATACATATTGATATCTCCATTTCACAATGAAATGCCCTAAAAACTATATTGCTATATAAATCGGGTAGTTAGAGCTGATTGCTTAACCATATTTCCATAAGAACTAAAAATCTGAATGACGGACTAGGGTTGCAAATTTTTTAAAAATCATATGAAAATAAAAAGCCAACATGACCAGGCAGGTTGAAAAGTGGTTAAGTAGGAAGAAATAGGGAGTAGGAAAAGATACAAATGAAAGATAAAGAAAATTCCGAGGAGAGTGGCCTTTATAACATACTGTAATGTTAACAAATGTGAACAGTAAGAGATTGCGGGGTTACGATAGAGACAGTCTGTGCACTATTTAGGGGATGGGAAAATAGACCTGAGAATGTAGTTTGAAAAGCATGAGATTCTAAATTTTATCCTACATCTATTTTACTGATTGATTTTATAGAAGAGACAGGTTCTTCATGTTTTTAAAAATGAATTTCACATTTACAATATTACTGAGGTAGACAGAGTAGCATTTTATATAAAAGTATATGTTACTGAATCACATTAACCGAACATTATTCATACATGAGAACGTGTCTTGTTCAAGTCAATTGTCTGGCTGAGCCTTTAATACTTGTGAATTCCATTATGAGACTGCAACATTCTATCTTTTGAGGAAACGAGCGGAGAAAATAAATGATAATTCTTCACAGCCCTAAAGTGAAACTGGTTGTTTTTCATAGAAATGATGTGTTTAAACATACCATTTCTGAATGCACCAGCCCAGGACTTAGCCTCTGTAGCAGGCAGCCGAGGGTGGGATGAGAAAAGTTGGTCTTACTTCTCCTGGGAAGGAAACCCGCTGCTGGGAGCTGGGGAGAAAGGGGAGCCAGCCTTCTTGGCTGTGGCCACCTGGGGTGGAGAAGTCTGCCACTGAGTGGGGAGAAGGGAGGGGGAAAGAGGTCTCAGTTCAACTATCAGATTCTCACCCATCTTACCACATTTCCATATATTTTATTGACTAGTTGTTTCTGCATTTTCTGTTTGCCCTTAGGGCTACTTCTAGAGGATATAAATGGTTGTTTTTTAAATCTATTCTCACCAGTTTCACCAGGGAGTAGGTGAGCAGAGCCCTGTTGCTGAAAGTTCATCCCTTCCTCCCCCACATCAACTTTTGAATGAGTTCTTTTTATTTTCAATTATGAAACTAACCCAAGTTCTTTATAAAGAGTCTTAACAATATAGACCTTTTTAAAAATAATAAAATGAAATTCTTCCTCCCCTCCTGCTGATTCCACTCCTTAGGAGAAAGCACTGCTAAATTAAAGTTAATAATTGAGTTTTAAAATGGCATAAACTGAACTCTACAGTAATATATACCCATTATAAACTGCATGTGACAAATTGTTTTAACCCTTCTGATATCAATTCCAGAATTTCCAAGAGGTCTACCTTTCAGGTCAAGCTGTGCACAAGACTGAATCTGTATTAATTGTTTCTGGCTTTGACATTTCTATAAATTTTAATGAAATCCAATATTCAATTCTCAGAACTCATTTTACCTAGTTTACTGGTGGTATTTGATACAATTGAAACTCTCTTCCCTGAAATACCTTTTCACTTCCCTTCTTATCCCCCAATTCGCAGGCTTTCCTTCTACTTCTGTGACTGGTCCTTCTCAATCTTACAGTTTGCTATTCACTTGCCTTACCTATGCACTTTACAGTTCCAAGAGTTAGACCCTTGAATCATCTCTTTTCTGTCTCTTCTTAATTCTCTTCTAATTTTCAAACAGTTTGATGGCTTTCAATGCTGTTTTTAGACTGATGATTCTCAAATGTTAGACTTCTACCAAAACTCCCAAGTATATATCCAAGACATATACATTTTGTGTTAATGGATATTTCAAAATTTGCATGTTCAACATTGAGGTCTGTATTGTATGTCCTCTAAACCTGCTTTTCTCAAAACCTTCATCACAGTAAGTCACAGCAACAATTTCTCCAGTTACTCAGGTCAAAAATTCTGTGTCCTCAAACCCCGTATTCAATTGCTTAGCAAATCTTGTTGCCTCAGTGCCGTGGTTAATTTACGTGGCAACTTGACTGAGCTAAAGTTTGCCCAAAGAGCTGGTAAAACAGATATTTCCAGGAGAAATTGGTATTTGATTTGGTAGACTGAGTAGAGACGATGCCCCTTATCATCTTGTATGGGCATCATCCAATCATTTCAAGGCCCAAATAGAACAAAAAGTCAGAGGAAGGGAAAATTTTCTCTCTTTTCTTAAACTGGGACATTCATCTTCTTCTGCCCTTAGAGATCAAAGCTCCAGAGTTTCTGGCCTTTGATCTCCAGGATTTAACATCAGGGACTCTCACTTTTGTTCTCAGACCTTTGGTCTCAGCCCGGGAGTTGTGCCATAGGCTCCTCAGTTTTTCAGGCCTTCAAAATTGTGCTGAATTATATTGCAAGATTTCCTGGTTCTCCAGCTTGCAGAAGGCCAATTGTGCAGAAGCCCCCAAGTTGGCTTTCTTGGTCTCCATAATGGCATAAGTCAATTCCCATAATAAGTCTCTTTCTCTCTCTTTAGGTATTATATATAGGTATAGATTGATATATCTTTATATTAAATCTATCTATACAGGTCTATTTATATATGTATATATACATATATTTATGTATATATCTATCAATCTAACTATATATGTATATATAGTTATGTGTATATAACTATATGTATATACATATATACATATGTATATATATACATATATATATAGAGAGAGAGAATAGATTTATCTATGTATATGTGTCTACAATTATCTATCTATATCTACCCTATTGTTTCTGTTTCTCAGGAGAACTTTAACAACCATAGTTATCTGCTGAATTATATTCAGAATGGTGATCATATCTTACCACTGCTATTGATAATGTTTTAGTGAAACCTACTATTGTTTTTCTTCTAGATTGTTACAATAGGCTTCATATAATCTCCTAACAGTTAACAAATAACATACTCAAATATGATATTTAGAAAGCTTATGTGTGAAAACATTTTAGAAGGTAGGAGTACAAGCAAACCAGAACTGGAGCTCATGGCAGCCAGGTTGTTTTCATCCCTGAGCCTGGAAGAATGAAGTTTTGGTTAAATTTAAAAAGATGTTGAAGCCCCAAACTTCATATTTAAGAATGTAATCTATTTTTTTAAATACAGTATTTGCAGATTATCAAGTTAAGACGAGTTTATTAGAATGGACTCAACTCTAATATGATTTCCTTAGAAAACGTGGAAGTTTGGACATGAAGATTGTTAATGTACAGAAAGAAGAGGCTGTAAAGACATAGGGAGAGCACTATTTATACATCAAGGACCACTGGAGGCTACCAGAAGCGAGGAACCAGGCAGAGAACGGTTTTCCCCTTCCAGCCCTCAGAGGGAACCAGCCCTGTTGACACCTTGATTTCAAACTCCTGGACTCCAGAACTGTGAAATAAAAATTTTCTCTTATTTAAGCTACTCAGTGTGTGGCACATTGTTTCTGCAACCCCAGAAGACTAATACAAGTGAGGACAATGGGAAGAATCCAGAAGATTAGAAAGTGGAATAAATTTAGCAGACTTGAAAGGATCCATGACTTTTGAACTAAAAAAAATAGACTAACTTGGATAAATTAATGGAGTAAAGCCAAAGAAATAAACCCTAACCTCACTCTTCTGCCTCCCTCTGATAGCCCAGCAGCTTTGTTGATGAAGTATATATGTCACTTCTTAAGACATAGAAAGGGGCGACGAGAGTGGAAACTTCTTTGGCAAGGACAAAAGGGGACACCTTCCAACTAGTCTCTCTTCATCCTAGCTTTCCCTCCTATTGCCTACTTTTAACACAGGAGTGAGAGTGATCTGGCTTATATAGAAAAACAAAGCAAAACACAAATGTTGCACTTATTAAAAGTATTTAACTGCTTAAAATCCTCTCAATTCACACATAATAAAAAGTGTCTAGGAAGACCTCCAAGGTTATATATGTAGAGCTGGTCAGTGTCTCTTACCTCACCTCCTAGTATTCTCCCTCTTGCTCACTCTATTTCTGACGATCTGGCCTCTTTACTGTGCACTAGCTCTTTCTACTGTTTGAAATGCTCCTTTCCCAGATATCTATATGACTTCCAGTCTCCCTTCGTTCAGGTCTTTACTCAGTAAAGTGTGCTCAAATCACGTTATCTAACATTTTATATTTTTATTCTCCAGATATGCTTCATAATCTTCTCTTTAGTACTTGCAGTACTATCCTAAAAGCTATTTATTGACCCATGGAGTTTATTTTGCAGTCTTGCCTTAGGAGGATGAAAGTTTTCACTCCATCATAGCAACAAACAAAAAGCTGAAAAACTAAAAAATCAACAATTCTTCTTATATCTGTAGGAGAAAGAAGGTCATAGGGCAAATCACTATCCCAAAAATTGGAGAGGAAAAAAAAGGTGACTACAGAAAATCACAGTTTTCACTGATGTCCACAAACTGATTCTAAGGTTTATATGGAAAGGCAAAAACACAGAATAACCAGCACACTATTGAAAAAGAACATATTTAAAGACTGACACTACTCAACGTCAAGCCTTAATATAAAGCTACAGTAATCAAGATAGTGTGGGATTAACAAGAATAGAAAATGATTCTATAAAACAGAATCAATTGTTGAGAAATAGACATACATCAATAGATTCAACAACACTTTAGCAAATATGCAAAGGGAATACAATGAAACAAAGATAGTCCCTTCAACAAATAGTGCTAGAACAACTGGACATTCAGCATGCAAAAAACAAATACACATATGCACACATCTTATACTTTGCACAAAAATCTACTCAAAATAGACTATAGAAATTATGTAAAATTATAAAACTTCCAGGTGATAACATAGGAGAAAATCTAGATGACCTTGAGTTTGTTGAAAACTTATTAGATACAGCACCAAAAGCATAATGCATGAAATACTGACATGTTGGGCTTCATTAAAATTAAAATTTCTGCTCTGTCAAAGACACTGCCAAGAAAATGAAACATCAAATCACAGTCTGGGACACAATATTGTGAAAGACATATCTGGTAAAGAGCTTTCATCCAAAATATACAAAAAATCTCTTAAAACTCAACAATAAGGAAACAAACTCCCAGTTAGAAAGTAGATCTAAGGACTTAAACACATCATCAAAGAAATTATGTAAGATGGCAAATAGGCATATGAAACAATGTCCAACATCATATGTCATCAGTGAAAATGATGCGAATTACAATGAGACACCAATACATATCTGTTAGAATGGCCAAAATCCAATGCACTTTCATCAGCAAATTCTGATGAGAATGTGGGGAGGAAACAAAACTCTCATCCATCACTGATCAAATCCAAAATGGTACAGTAATTTTAGAAGACAGTTTGACAGTTTCTTATAAAAATAAATATACTTTTTCCATATGATGTAGCAATTATACTATTTGGTATTTACCCAAAGGAGTTAAGAACTATGTCCACATAAAAATCTGTGTATAAGAGTTTGTAGCAACTTTGATCATAATTTCCCAAATGTGGAAGTCACCAAGTAATCCTTCAGTAGGATAATAGATAAGTAAATTATACTATGGCAAGATAATGTCATATTGTGCAGTACTAAAAAGAAATGTGCTACAAACCATAACAGGACATAGAGTAAACTTAAACGGACAGTAATTATTAAAGGAAGCCAACTGAAAAGGTTATATGATGTGTGATTCCAACTAGATAGCCTTCTGGAAAAAGTGAAAACTGAAGACATTGAAAGATTGGTTCTGAA